>JACN01150460.1:0-12360 GCA_000787155.1 Scartelaos histophorus | reverse complement strand
AAAAAAAAAAACAGAAATAATTGTGTTGTGTAATCTAAATAATAAATGTGTTGTTTTTCCTTTTAGTTTCCAGTGATAATTACAAGAAGCAACAATATTTATGGACCAAGACAATACACGGAAAAAGTAGGAATCACTTTAACATAACAAAACATAAAATGTAAATGTATTTTTTTTTACATTTAAAGGAAAATTCTCCTTTTTCCAGGTCATTCCCAGATTCATCAGTCTCTTGCACACAAATCAAAAATGGTGCGTTTCATTTAGAGTCCGAAACGGCTCAAATTCGCTAAAAACGAAGAATAATCTGTAGTTTTTGTGTCTTGTTTTTTAGCACTATCCAGGGAACTCTGCCTAAATCACGTCACTTCCTGTTTGTGGACGACGCCGTCAGTGCCTTCCTGCTGGTCCTGGACAAAGGGATCGTGGGAGAAATCTACAACATGGGGTCCGGCTGTGAGGTTCCCATCATGCAACTGGCCGCCGAGCTCATCCAAATGGTACAATCCCCACAAAAAACCCACAACGGAACTGACTGAAGCTAATTTAACGTTTAAGTGACGCGTATTTTTGTCCAGATTAAAAACGTCCCCGATTCTGAAGTGAGCGACTGGATCGAGTTCGTGCCCGACAGGTATTTACGCTTTAATTCACGACGTTAAAGGTGCATTGCGGAACTTTTCTGGCAGAGGGTCCAGCGCACCACCACAGAGCGAAGTTCAAATTGCGTTCGTTCAGCTACGGGTGTTTTTGCTGCTTAAAATCTCACGAAAAACGAGCATTCTCACGACTTCCAGCTCATTTTCGCAGATATCGATGAGCTTTAATGCTTTACTGTGGAACTTTCCAGGCTCCATGGAGACGAGCAGCACCTTTAAGATAATTTTCTGTGTGTTTTGTGGATTTTAGTGCAGCGTTCAAGTCAAATTTATATTTACCACCGATATTACTGCAACAAATTATGTCAAAATTAGGAAATCATTGAAAAACTCTGTAAATGTTATGTCAAAATTAGGAAATAATTGAAAAACTCTGTGAATGTCATGGATTTTTGAGCCTTATACGGCGTGAGTGTGTTTTATATTTCGTGTTTGTGCTTTTACAGACCTCAGGTGGACCTGCGTTACCCCATTCACTGTGAGAAGCTGCACAGACTCGGCTGGAGGGCTCAGGTCGACTGGACTGAAGGCCTCAGGCAAACAGGTGAAGTCACAACATGAACAAATACACAAGAGTTTCACAGATTCAGATTCACAGTTTCTCTGATCCGGCCGAGATTTTCAAACTTATCTCAGGTCATTCATCTTGTTTTCTTGATTTATTATCTACTTAATTCTAGTCTAGAGGGAGTTTCTTTTAAGAGAACCTGTCAAGTAAAATGATCTTGCTGCATTTGAAGTAATTTTCTGATCAATTTAAGTGTTTGTATCTTACATTTTGGTGAAGCTTTTATGCGTTTTAGTTCAGAGTTGAGTTCAAACTTTGGTTAAACAACATTCTAGGCTAATTTTAATTAATACAGATGGGAGATGGGGGCAGGAAATGTAATATTTGGTGAAATGATCCAGAGTTTTGTTGTTCTATAGTGAGTTTTGGAGTCCAGAAATGATCAGGTTTAACATTTGTGTTTTGACGGAGTCCAGAAATGGTCACGTTTAACATTTGTGTTTTAACTTTTGGATATTTCATGGCAAAGCACAATGTCACATCCAAGAGGCAAACGTTTTACCACGAGAATGTATCATCATGTGCGATAGTTAACAGAGATAAACAAAATTAAACATTCCGTCTCTTAAATCGTAAAAATTTCCCATCTGAACTGCAGGTTTACTCAGCTTATTCCTTTGTTAATTTCTTGTTCTGTTTCCAGTAAAATGGTACGAGGAAAACCCGGACTTCTGGCCTGATCCAAGCGACGCCCAAAAACCAAACGTCCCCAAAGCCGAGGATGTGCGAGCTGCACTTTAACTGTCGGCCTCCGGGGGGCAGTGGTGTCGCCTACTTCATTTGTGGAGTATTTTTTATTTTCATTCATAATATTTGTGATCTGTGGCTGATTTGCAGCTTTTATTGATTGTAAAACTATTGTGGACCATCAGTGCCAAACGGCTGGAGCCAAATCAAGACGTCGATCATGTTTCTCACACAACTGTAAGATGGAATTTATATTTTTAAGTTGATTTGAACGATTTGAGCTCTTAAATGAATTAAAAACTTGAAATTCTTGTTTTGACGTCTTGTTTTTGGGCCGAAACTTTTAAGTAATTCAGTTTTCAAGCCATGAATATTGTTTGCAATAAGAAAACACCTGTAGTGAAAAACAGATGAGCGACATGACGGAACATTCCAGGCAAAGCAAGAACATCTCCATGGAGACCAGACTGTTCTGTTAAAGTGGGGGGATTGCACTTCTGTGGCCTATTAACACATAACACATTTATATCATTATATTAGCCTTTATTGTTTTGGAAATGCTATAGTTATTATACATTAACATGTTGAACAGTCTCCCCTCCTTTGCTCCCCACGCTGAGTCACTCCCCCTACAGAGCGCCACATCAGGTTTGTGAAGTCGTAGTCTACAGTTTAGCGTCACGTTTTTGTATATTTATAGAGTTGTCGTGTGGGAGCGTGGGTGACGTAGGCTTGTGGGCGGAGCCTCGTACAGCTAACCGAACTGAGGGTTTGAATAGGGCCCGGGGGAGAGATCGCTAAATTACTCAAACATGCACGGACGACCTGTTCAAGCAGGAAAACAAAGCTCCAAAGAGTTGATTTTGCACAATTCCTGCTCGTTTCTATGGATACGTCATTGCGCCACCTGGAATGTTCCGCAGTGCGACATTAAACAGCTCCACTTTACATTCATAGCTCAAAAATACCAAGAAAAGAGACATTCTGACTGTGAGCGGGGTCGCCTCTCCACGGATCTCACGCGTAACTCGGTCTGGTTTGGTCTCTGTGAAGACAGAAAGGTTTAATGCCACACTGCGGAACATTCCAGACAAAGCAGTAACATGGAAACAATGGGGAAAAAAAGCATTTGACAAACCCTCCACCAGAAAAGTGACACAATGCAGCTTTAACATTATAATATGAAAAAAAGTATTGACAAAAATCCACACATGTCGCCATTTTTATACAGACATCACATAAAATAGAAACATAACACACCAGAGTCTTGATACATTTGCAAATTCAAACTTTTATTTGTGGTAAAATCAGAATAGATGCACAGTTTTCATTTATTTTTTAACTTCGTGCAGTGCTCCTCAATCGTGCACAACTGCTAAACTAATACATAAAGCAAATACTAACTACCAGGCCGCTTAGAGTCACCTCCCGTGTCACTGTGGGACCAGTTCAGCCAATCGGAGACCACAATCCGACGAGGTCATGTACTAAACTTCGCTCCGATTGGTCCAAATCCATCTTAAGTTTGAACACCGGTGTTAAAAATCGGCCTGAAAATATTCAAATCACAACAGCATAGCAATAAATCCACAGTTATACCGTGTTTATGAAGACTTTGCCAGACAATCACAAAAGGTGTTACTCCAACCAGGAAGGAAATAGTGGAAAAACTCAAAAGACAAAAAAAAAAAACATTTGACTAATTTCCATAGGGTATATTTTTTTTTTATACAAAATCTTTTATTATTTGAACGTTTTAAGAAGTTTTTAGGTAATCCAAACCTTGGCATAGTTAAGATTTTAAAATTCAAATCCAGCCAATTGTGAATAGATGCAGTGATTTTTGTTTTCCGGTTTTTGTTTTAAGGAAAGAGTCGTGGATCAGAAATTCAATCCAATATTTTGAAGTTTTGTAGCAGGTTTCTTTGAATATGACACGTTTTCTGGGGTCTAAATATGAAGTAATTGCATTTTTTTAGTACAATATAGGTAAATATGAGCTTCTAAATAATAGGAGCAAAATATTCATTTAAAATTCACTGTCCTTAAAGCTCCTCTGTGTAACATTTCTGCCAATAAATGGACTAAACCAAACGCCATTCTGAAACGTTATGCTTTAAGTAACTTCATATTCAATCCTAATTCCTTTATTTGCCCAATTTCACTTGAGAAATCCACTTTTTTGCGAATTTGATGTCATGTTCACATTTAGCATCATATTACGGTGCTCAAAATACGATTGCGAAATAATTTAAAATCATTATTCTAGTTACAAAAATTGCCTTCCCCCATTTTCAGTGACATATCCAAAGAAAGACTCGTGCACATTGCATGTTTTTGACAATAAAAAGCTCACACTACCCCAGAAAAATAGAAATTTGCACGCATACAATGACATCCAACATTCAGTTAGCCAGTGTTGTTTACCGTCTTTTGGTCAAGTCACTTTATGCTTTACGATCACCATCTCGTGTCAAAACGGTGATCTTGTATTTTCGGTTTCTTGTTATAAAAATAAATGTTTCTCCAAAAATAAAAGGAAGAAAAAACAAAAGGGGAAAAAAAAACAAAAAACACGCTTGATAAGTTACAACAAACTAGCAGCAGGAAAACTGTGAAGGGTCGTTATGGCGACTGTAAACACCCAAATATGGACATTTCCATTTAATTGAAAGGGCCAAATTAGTTTTTCAATTTTCCATTTTGTGGTGATGTAGAATTTGTGTTTGTATAATTCTAATTTTGCAGTCGACTGGGCAATTTCAGGATTAATATTTTTACATATTTTAAACCTAAAATGCTACTTGGCTAACCAGGCTAATTAAGTGTAGCATACTTAATACATAATTAGGTTGTTGCATTAGGCTCACTATGTGCAACTTGTTTTAAATAATCAGACTGACAAATCTGAAATAACTCTGCAGTGAAACTAGTATTTCAGAGAACCATGGTCACTATAGTAACCATTTTCTTGATAATTTTTAATATAAATATTGGATTTTGGAGATTTGGGTATTATTGATATAGAAAATTGTCCAATATTTACTCAAAATAACAAGATGATGTCACAATCCTACAGTCTTATTTAAAATGTTGCCGCTTCAGTTTCTGGCCTGGAAAAAAAAATTCACAAAACGCACAAACATCCGGCTCACTCACACTTTACCTTTGTCCTTTAAAAACATCGGACCTCGGACAACTTTGTGGACTTAAAATCTTAAATAGCTGCAGCAATGGGAGTGTAGCACCACAGAACCTCCTCCGCTCGCCTTCAATATAAAGTAAAACAAACTAAAATGCACAAAATTCTGGCATATTCTTGGTCAACTTCTCCAATGCCATTTGCGTTTCAAGATACTCAAGGATAGCGTTAAGGAATATACAAACATTACACACATTTTATCAGTAAATGCTACTTATTGAGAACAAAACCTTCAATACCCATTAATCTACAGTTTTTTCCCCACTCGCTGAATACTTCAACTTCAAAAAGGGCCGGTACCTGCTTATTTTCCATGTATTTGAATAAAGTTATCTACAAATATCTTGCCCCGGTACATAGATACATAGTATAAGCAGCTCTTGAGGTCAGAATAA
The DNA here is from genome assembly GCA_000787155.1 of Scartelaos histophorus. Taxonomy (NCBI): domain Eukaryota; kingdom Metazoa; phylum Chordata; class Actinopteri; order Gobiiformes; family Gobiidae; genus Scartelaos; species Scartelaos histophorus. Next base: position 6,849 of record JACN01150460.1, on the reverse strand, counting down.
GTCAGCTGTGCGCCGATTATAAAGCGTTTTACTGTCAGTCAATCAGGAAGTGTATGGTTAGCATGCTAGTTATTGTTACTGTAAAGGCAAAACTCAACTCTGGTCTCTGAAAGTTGTGAAAAGGGCTTTAAAACTCATCATTGGGAATAATTACGACGCTCAGAATTAGTCAAATAAGTAAGGAACAACTTTGGACAAACTGGTTTTTTTCACATTTTTTAGACGGTAAAAATCTGGTACAGCGAGTTTAATGTAAAGCCTTGAATATGGGATCTTTTTGTAGCATAACCAGCTGAAAAAAGTCTAAGTTAGCATGCTAATTCTATCCAAATTAGCATGGGAAGCTAATGCGCTAATGCTACATTCAAACCAATTGACACCAAAATTAACCTCGCCTTACGCAAACAACAATAAATCTTTTGCATATGAATTTTGTACTGAAATATCTGCTGACATCTTGTTTTGGACTAGAAATGTGGTCCTTTTTAAAGTGTTTTATTTTTTTTTTCCGAAGGCACTGTGCTAACTTCATTTTGTTTGCTACAACTCACCACGCTAACGTTACGCATATTGCACGACAGGAAGTAAAAGGTTGATTTCGGGGCATGAAACGCGTCAACAAAATAACAAAATCTTACCTATGATTTGCATATTTAAGTGTATAACAAGACAAAACTGTTATTAACATGTAAAATGAGGTATACAGATTTTAGTCCTAACGATCCCTGCGGAGTGATTTCTTAAGACAATGTGCATAATATTGTTAAAGGGAGACATTTTAGAATAAACCAGCTTTTTGAACTAAATTTTGACATTTTTTTGAGCTTGATTTCAAATTCATACCTTAAAAAAAAAAAAAAAAACTATTTGAAATGTTGCTCTTTTGCCCTCTGCTGTAAACAATAATTACTGCGACATTTGGAGCAGCATTGCTACTTCCAACATGATACTAACAATATTAAACTTTATTGTGAAGGTTATTGAAGTGCAACGTTCTGTAAAACAATATCAAATTATAATAAAGTTCAGAAAAGGTGATTTATCGTAACACGTCTTTTTGCCTTTAACGCTTTTCACAATAAATGCCCATGTTTTGGTCAAAGGCACTGCAATGTCTGGAGTGCTCTCCTGCTCGCGCTCTTACTTTGAAAAACCTATAATGCCATTTTAACTACGCATGTGTTAAAGGGTTTAGCAAATTTACCAACAACTCTTATTTTTGTATTAATTGTCAACAAAAAACAAAATGCTTGAGTAAAAATAAGCTGAAGCTGCTCATTGATGATTTCCTAAATTCCTAAATTGTAAGGATTTTATTAGGGCCCAGCGTAAAAGTACTTTGAAATGCTGATTTAAAACAGATAAAAGATTGTTTTCAGAAAATAAAAGTGCAAATGATACTAGTGATATGTGTGCGGTGTAGAAGAAAACACAGCTGAAAGTAGCCTGCCACTTTAGCCTGTTAACCTTTGTGTTTGTAGCATTTAGCTAAACACTGAATATGAAATGTAGGAGTATATCAATACATAACCAAAACAGAAATAATCAAAACAAAATTAAAAAAAGAGGCGATTAAATTCAACTCAAATAATCCTTCGCTTGACTAAAATTACGGTAAACAAAACGCATAATGTATGTAAAGTAAGATTGTCTTTTGCAACTGCTCAATAGACCAAAACTACTCATGTAACTTAAAAAAAATACTAATAAATTAAATACAGACATGAAATAAAACTTAAATGTTTACAAATCGACAATAAATCCAGTAACACGTACTCCTTATTTTATCAGTTAAACAGTGCTTAAAGATTTTCAGATTTAGTGACTTGACTCTTCTGTGGGACTCACAAAGACGTTAAACCTAAAAAAGCTGTTGCCTGTAGAGGAGTCAAGTGTGACGTCACATGACTGAAAATAATCAACATTCTCCTCCTAAATGTATTTTAATCTCAAGTCAGATTTTGTCATTGCCTTTTGTATTAAGTATAAATTTGTATTCTGTCACTATTACTGTACACGCTTTGACCAAATTCTGTTTATTTATTTTTATTTGAATTAATGCTCATTTTTAAAAATCTATTTCCTCTTTTTTAGTGGCAGTAAATCTCACGTTAAAAAGAGATAGTAATTATTTAAAGCTAAAAAGGTTAAAAGTGTGGATCTATGGTTGGAACTAAAAATGTACGAGGAGGATCGGGCGAGAAGCTAGGCTAAGCTAGGCTAGGCTAAGCTAAGCTAAGCTAAGCTAAGCTAACGTCGGCAGTGACCAGCAGTTAGTTAAACACACTGATAAAGCTATGTTATGCTAGATTATTACTACATTATTTCCGTATTTGATAACATTTGTGGTTTAGCATTATAGTTTTTAAAAGGTAACTGCCTAGTGTTTGATGAATAAGGAAAAAAAATAATAAAATAGAAATCAGCCTTGACGTTTCTGGTTGGACCCGGAAGTGACATCACACTTAACAACTCTACAGTCTACGAGATATTATTTTCTATGCGTTTATAATACAGTTTAAACTGAAAATCCTGTATTTTTCCAACAGTGAGTTTTGTTTTTAACATTAACACTTACTTACTGACAGTTATTGCAGCTGATTGTCTAGACTAGAATATTGCGTAACTGTAACTTTAAAAAAAACAAACAAACAAAAAAAAGTATGTGTAACCCATCCTTGAATTCCCAGCATTTAAAACAGTATACTTAAGAGTCCTATCCCAAAAGTAAAACTAACTTATTCATGTAAAGTCGTGTATTATAAAGTCGTCTTCTATTATCGTCACGACAGGGATTCACATTGGCCACGTTCCGGCTGTCCCAGGTTTACATTTTTTGTGGTAAACTCAAATTTTTTCCTTACTGAGGCTAACTTTTGCACTTTAAACATTGCAACTTTGATTTTATTAGGAAAAAATAAAATTCAGTTGTGGTTGTGGCCGTCACAGTGGACCCACTTTAGTATCTGTGTGTATTTTCTAACATGGTACTTTAAGCCTAGGCTACATACATATGAACAAACTGGGCGACACACAATTTTAACACTGTAAAACTGTGCTTAAGTATTGTGGCATTTCCGCGTTTTTACCGTTTTGTTGTGACTAAATGTTCCTATTTCGTCCATGCCTGAACGCCGCCATCTTGAAGAGCTCGGGATTGTGACGTCACACCTGTCACGATAATAAATTTAGAAGTGTGATGTATTTCTGAAGAAAATATAAACAATAAAACTGAAACCAAAACCATGAAGCAGAATTGTCCCTCAAAGATGATTCTAACTGTACGATATTGTAAAAAAAAGTACAATAGAAGTTAGCTTGCATCTGTAATTAGTTAAAAAAGTTCAGAATTCAACCTTTCCTGCTCCAATCTTATAATAGTATAATAAAACAAACAAACGGTCTACTTTTAAGGACTGTTTTGGCTAATACATCTATAGATAGTGAAAAATCCTCATATTAAACATCTAATTTTGCACTATTGCCTCAAACGTAGCGGATTTCCGTGCGTTTGTTGACGTCCCATCCCGAGCTCTGTTGGTTGAGAAGAAAACCCACGAGTTAAACGACGGGGAATAGATTGGTGTACCTCTCCAGGATAGAGTGAGCAAGAAGAAATTAAACTTTTTGAATTTTTCGTTTTTTGTCGTTTGTTTTTTCCCTTTAGAACAAGGGAACATGTGGAACAGGAGCCAGTTTCTCAACATCACAATGGCACTAAAAGTCCATTAAGAAAGCCACTGGTTAAAAAACTAAACAAAAAAACGCTAACAAGTGCTTTAAAATGCATAATAGCCACATGGATTAAGAATTCAAACTAATTTCAGTAACTGCTATAGCATCTCTCGGGCTACTCTTCACATTTTTTTCAAAGGGACCTGTTTTTGCTTTACTCGTGAAAGCAAAAGGAACATTCAAATTGTTCTTGCGCTACATTTAGCATACAAAATAAACGTCAACAAGCTAACATTCAAAAGCTAGCGTGTGTACCGCGCTAGCTAGCTGTGCACAATAATTTATCTAGGATGCTATACAAATATATGTTTTGAGTGTATAAAAGGTAAAACTAGACAATATCAGCTTATCATATGACAAAATAAGGATCTTTGGCATTTCACTATAGAAAAATAATAATAGAAATTGCTTTTCAACTGCCTTCTCAGTGGCTCAAGGAACAAAATGGCCGACTATTAGTGACAAGATGTGTTTGAGAAATTCGAGCTCCAATCTTGGTTGCAGAAAAGTACCAGAAAGCTTGCTATTTTAATTAAATTCTCAAAAGTCTATCACTAATATTGCAGATTTAGTACAATTTAGGACTTTTTAATGCTTATTTTGACTATGTAAGGTGCAAAACGTGTGGATTTTGAAAAGTTTAGTTACAATAATTAGTGATATACTTTGGCTAGACTTTCTGGCAAATGTGAAACAGATATTACAGCTACTCTGAGACAGTTTTCTCACAGCAGCTAGTTTTAAGTCTTTTTTTTTGTGTTGCCAAGGTTTGATTTAGTTCGAGCCTAGTTTATTTCCTTCCAGTATTAATCAAAAACAATTTAATACACAATTTTAAAAGGAGAAGTAAGTGACTTAAAATCTACACGTCATAAATCGTTGGAAAAAGTGGCCGCAAAGATTCAAAATCGGGTTTGAGAATTTGACACCAATTGCGAGATTGAGCCAAAAGTACCAACTCCAGCCACAAGGGGTCAGTGTTTTATTACTTGCGATTGCTTCGACGTGCAGGACTTACACATACAAACACATTTATTATGTACCCTTTAACGAGATAACCCCGGGATCACTTCTGCGTACTTTTTAAAATCGTTGCGAGACGGAGCCAGCGCCTTAGCGGAGGTCTGTGCTCCCAAAGTGCTGCTAATACAACAAATACACAGTTTTTAAAGGTCATTTTTAACACAACATTACAACACAACCTCCATCATAATATCACATGATGTTGATTCTCTCTTCTGATTGGTCAACAGTGAGGATATCTTCACAGGCGTACAAAATGTCGAGGTTTTTATCGCTTAAATAAATAAATAATCACTTACTTCTCCTTTCTGTTTTTAGTCACAGTCGGCCCTTACTTGTAGCCAGTTATTACGTTGTCAATAAAATCAACAGACAGTTTTTTTTAAAAGGCACCGTATAGAACAATTCCTTCATTATATTATTTTAACTCACCAAATTGGACTTCTCACTCGAGTCCAACCCGTGTGTATTATTCCCATAGACCTGGCTTATATGTAATGCCATAAAACCTTTTAAAAACATGGAAAAATAAAGGGTTGTAATAACATTTTTTTAGCGCGGTCTCTTCTGTGTGGAAAAAGACCCGAAAGCCAGTTCAGAAATGTGCCTATCGTCGTTTTTTTTTTTTCTTCTTCAATGTACGTTTATATATATTAAGAAAAAGTAACAATAATCTGGGCCCTGTGGAAGTTGGGCATGCAATTTGTACATTTACAAATAGGTGGAGAGACACGTAGCCTGGAGCATCATGGGAGTTTTCATGATGAGAGGAGGAGAGCGCGTTTGGTAAAAGTATAAATCTTGAGACCGACAACTGCCCAGGCCAAAAAGGATCGCCAAATATTTTGACGAAACTCTGAGAAAAAACACTACTTTTCTTTTTTTTAAATACACACTTTAAAAGGGCCCATATTACGAGAGCTTTAAAAGGTGCGCTGTGCAACTTTTCCGACGCTTGTCTCCATGACGATGTTACTGCTTTGCCTCCAGTATTTCAAAGTATGGCATTAATCTTTTTAGTCACCGTAGAAACAAGCAGGAGACGACACCGGGCCGGTTTACAGGTGGTTTTTAAAGGTATTTTTGAGCCATAATTGAGTAAATGCATCTTGTGGAGACGAAATGCCACACTGCGGAACATTACAGGCAAAGCAAGAGCATCTCCGTGGCAACAGTGCACCTTTAAGACACGTTATAATGCCTCAAAAACACACCTGGAGTTGTGTTTTTGTGTTTTATTTCATTCTCACACGTTTTATTATTAGTTTGTCTGCGTCTCCGAAGCTCAAAACACTCTGTCCCACCCTGTGATGTCATCAAGTGGTAGTTTAACAGCTGCTTTCTTACCTTTCGCTCAGTTTTCATTGTGTGAATAAAACAAAACACAACGCCGGGTCTGTTTGTGGTGAGGAAACTACATTATAACAGCTCAGAACACAGTGTAATATGGAGCCTTTAACTTTAATGCCCTTTTGAGGGGATAAATTAATAATAAAAAACAGCTATTATTTCTATTTCTTGAAGATAAAATGAATGAAAGGTAGGGCATCTGGCTAAATTATTACTACTAAACAGCTGAAAATTGCAACTCAAGCACTTTTTTCAGTCATTTTGGTCCTCAGTGGAAAAGTAGGTAGCTTACATTCTGTCAGAGTTTTGAAGGAGTTACAGCGACAGGCAAAAATAATTCTAACTAATTAAACTAATACACTTTTTAATAATGTTTAATAGGAACTTTTTATGGTGACACAAAAAGTCTAATAAATAAAAAGCAAAAAAAAAACAAAAACGTGTAATTCTGTCGTAGAATCCATTTTGAAGTAATAATATTTCAAAGTCAAGCGTTCAGTACTTCCAGTAGTTCCTGATAAGACGAACTAACTCAAATAAAAACACTAAAAGTAATAAATAAAAAAATCGCCAAAATACCCTGACGTTTTTGGACCGGGCAGTTTGAGAAATTCTGCGTTTTTCTTTCGATTTTTCAGACACCAAAAGCGTTTGTGAACATAACTAAAGTGTCATCAGAGCTACAATATAGTTTACCTTAAACCAAAATAAAAAAGCAGGAGGAGGAGGAGGAGGAGGTGT
>JACN01146766.1:0-16650 GCA_000787155.1 Scartelaos histophorus | reverse complement strand
TCACATTTCACGGCCTCGCTGTTTCACTGATTTTTTTTTTGTGCAGGGGCAGCGTATGAACGTGCATTGTGTTCTGCTTCCTGATTGGTAAAGGGACTGTAGACCACAGTAAATCAATCTCCTCCGGGCCTCCTGTACCACTGGTTTTGGAGTTGGTGAAAATGTTACCCACAAAGCCAATGAGAAAGTGTCCAGAAAGGTGCAGGAGCTTCTGCTCAACACTTCTCTGCACCAGAAAAGATTTTTACAGTTTATTACTTCACACAACATTTCAAACCTTTCTCTTACATTGGTTAGTAAACCTTTAGTATGTTTTAGATACAAAACTCTCATTTTGTTGTCTACATCAGTTGTTAAGATTACCCTTAGCTTGAGAAAAACTTAAAGCATAATATCAAAAGATCAACTTAAAAGTGTAGAGCAGGGAGGTCTAGACTATGACCCGGGGATTCTGCTCAACTGGCCCAAATCATCATACATAGTACTTTTACTTCAAATTCAAGTATTTTTATAGCTGTAAACTGATTCTCATACATTGTGATACAAGATTATTTAAAGGTCCCATATGAGGCTATTCACAGTTCTAATGGTGTTTCCACATCACAAACATACCTGGGCTTGGTGACATCACAGGGTGGAACAGAGCATTTTGAGCTTTGGGGGAGTATGCAAAAGAATAATGAAGAATTTTAGTGAAGGTGTGTGGAGTTTAAAATCACAGTGGAGCACTTCCTTACTTACTTACTGCCATATGACATCCCAAGGTGGAACATTGGAGTATTTTCAGTTCAGAATCATTCTAAATATTCAGGGTTTGTGTTAAACGTGTGTGAACGACACAAAACACAATTTCTAGGTATGTTTGTGATGAGGAAACAACTTTATAAATAAAACTGACAGTAAAAATCAGGGCATATTACGTGCCATTTAAAATTTAATCAATGATCTGTTTATTGTATTTATATCATCTAAAACATATGAAGCGAGTCACACACACCTGGATTATAGTGACTGTTATACCGTTTCTGGTATCTGGTTTGTTCTTTGGGACTGAACAAAGTAGGGAATATTTGGCAACTGAATATATTTGGCCGAATATTGCAAAAAAAAAAGCCACATTGGGCTTTCGGGGAAGATCAGGGCCAAAAGTTGAATAGTTGCGTGTGACGCAATGATGCAATCAAGGAACATGTTTGTTTGATCGTGTCATTTAATCTACAGACATATAAATGAACACACTCGCTCTCCGCTGGAGCACGCAGCCCTTTAAACTCCTGGTACTGGAAAAGTGGAAAATGTTCTTTCGGTGACATTTTTCAGTTCCTTTGCTTTAAATATTAATTTTCAATGTGACTATGTGATCCTAGTCATCATTTTATTTGATCATATTTTTGGAGACAAAATTGTTGTTTTTGCCTTTATGAATAAAAAGGCAGTAAGAAGGTCTGGTTACAGATGAATGGACTTGTGTGTAATGTGCATCTACATGCATCAGCATGTTTGAAATATCCACAATACATAAAGGCTACAAAAAGAATGCATAAAGAATACAAAAAGAAGACAGAAATAATACAGAAAGAATAGTGCCACTTGTCTGTCCAGCTCATAACCTGCTCAGAGCTTTGTCCTTCAGTTAGTTACAGCTCCAGCTCTGTAGCTGCAGCACTAACAGCTCCTGACCTGCTTTGGTTTGGAGATGGGAGGTCCTCTTAAATATTTAGGGTCGATCTGTTTGGGCTTCCTCCTCTGCTTCTCTTCCTCCTCTTCATCCACCTCCATGGGCTCAGCTCTGGACTGGCCGCTGCCTTTTCCTGTTTTCTACTCAACAAAAAACTAATGTTAAAAAGTATGTCATGTGCAAAACTAGAGTATGTCAACTGGATTTTTAATTTGGGTTAATTTGAATTAATTTAATAAGAAAGTTTTGAATAAAAAAAAGTCAAGCTGCTTCTTCAGTCCTGGTCAGTTTGCTGGTGGACACTACCTCATATTACAGGTACTTTAGGCACTTTAAATGTTCTGTATGACACTTCAGAATTTGTTAATCACTTTGTGATGAAAACAAATTACCAATTTGATTTGATTTAATCTTGCAGTTCTCCTCCATAGAAACAAGCAGCCTACCCCACCAGACCAAGTTACATGTCAGCTCTGTGGAATAGCAAACCCAAAAATGATGATTGATTTGATGGTGGAAGTGACTAAAGTCACAGAAGCTCCACCTCGCAAGTATAAAACATGACCAGAGGGTCTGTGCTGATCTTCACCTTGTTTCTTGACACTGGTTCCTCAGGTCTGGACCTGGACTCTGGAGGAGGTCTGATGGGCGGGTCTAAGTCCAGTCTGGATCCGGAGCAGTTGAGGGTTCTTTTGAGGAGCTGATAGTCCGGTTTGTCGTCATACTTTAGCTGCTGCACATAGCAGAGGAAGGATGCCACTTCATCTGAAACACAAACAACAAGGCCAATTCACAAATGAATAATAACCATATCGCTACATTTTTAAAAGGTGCACAAAGTAACTTTTCAGGTAGAGAGTCCCCCACCTGCTTCTCTCCATTGGAGATGTTATTCCACAATATGACATTAAGCATGCAGTTAATAAATTCTATTTCTCAAAATGTAACTCAAATACCTGACCTGTTAGTCTGCATGGAGATGATGGGTTTAATGCCGTACTGTGGGACATTCAAGGAATAAATCTACTTCAATACATGATGTAACAATCATTTTTAGTGGTCAATATGTGGTACTTTTTCTGTACAACAATGTGACTCATACTTAAATTTTTCTTTCATTCTGTTATTTACTTTGTGCTCATGTTTTATTAACAATACTGTGCATTTCAAATACTTTATAATGATCCTGCTGTAAGGTTATTGTGTCAGTGGCAATAAGATGTATATCATCCATAGCAATACATCGTACTTGAAGATGTGTTATCATGACAGTTTATGCATGTTCATGTTACTAACAGTAATGCCTGTTGCTGTCAGCAGAGGGAGCTGTAACACAAATCTGGCAAAAGTCTATTTCTTTTTAAATTCTTTTTTTAAATAAATAAATGAAAAAAATGGCTATAGTTTAAGTTGTAAGACATGAAATACAAATGCTAACGTGACAAAAAGCATGTTTCAAAGACAGTAAAGACTACAAGAAAGGCGTATATGACTGATTTAAGTAAACTTCTCTCATGTGCGTAGATCATCTTTGTCTATTCAGAGCCTTGTTATCAGAGGCAGCAGCTCCACCCACTCACCCAACCCTCACCCATCCCTCACCCACAGAACACCCTGCCCTCCCCCTTCCCTTAGAGGACCGATAATAGAGGAGGGATGCACTTCTGAGTCTACAGCAGCGCTTCTCAAACTGTGGCACATGCACCCCTAATATTTATTTATTTGGTTTATTTAGCATGGACAGTGAACATTAATTAACATTTTTGTAGATGTACCAGAATTAGCCAGAGAAACTATTTTTTACTCAAGCTAAAGTTCAAATGTCATTTAAAACCACAATCACAATAAAATCACAATTAGATTAAATATTAGACCAAAATGACACAAGCAGCATCCAAGTCCTTTTGTTTTTAGACAGTAAATGTTCTGCTCAAGTCCAATATTACGTGAAGCTGAGTTACCTACCTGAGCCTAAACGTGCCGGGTTTGTGTGTTAAACATGTGTGAATGAAACAAAACACAACTCCAGGCCTGTTTGTGATGAGGAAACTACATTAGGACTTAGATCAGAAAATAGCGTAATCTAGACCATTTAACCAGGAGGGAAGATTAAAGAAAAAGCTCCAAACCTGTCCCTGTCCCTCGGCTGGATGACAGCTCCTTCACAGACTGAGGCAGCTTCTGCAGAAACCTGGAAAACAAAAAACAAAAGGCCTTTCCTAAGGACTGTGGTTTTTACACAAAGGTTTTCTCTGAATCTCTTTGAAAACTTGCTCAAAATTCTGCTAACATGTGCCCAACTCAGTATGAAAATATGGACAGAATTTAATACTAAAAGCAATGATGGATAGTCCTCCATGCGAGAAGATGTCGGATGAATAGAGAAAGAGTAGAGAAACAATGGTGGAGTGTTTTTGTCAGTATATGTATACTGTCTATATGTCTAACTGTGTAAGTCTTGTATGTTCATTTAGCTTAAGTGACACCTCACAGTTTTTGTTATGTCGTTGTTGTTGTTCACTCACTGTTACATAAAATTAGAAGAAAAAACTGAAAAATAAATAATATAACTTGTATTTATTTTATTTTGTTCTGTAACCCTTTCCACTGGAGTGGGTGGTTGAGTGTCCACGTGTAAAACACTTAATTGTCTTAATTGTGATATCCATTTTAATGTGCTCTGTATGTATAGTTAAAATGTTCTGGAATTAAAGTTGGGACAAAAGGGTGTGAGGCTTTGTGCAGGTTTAGATCAGTAGCCACAGTCCTGGTCTGGTACCTGGTCTTAGCCTCCTGGACCTGTCCCGGGCTGTGGAGCACACGCTCCCAGGGCAGTTCTCCACAGAGCCAGTGCAGCAGACAGAAGCCCAAGATCTGCAGGTCACTGCGCCGCGACGGGGCTGAAACAACCAGCACATGCTGAGTTATATGTAATCAATGTCATTGATTAATAACAATGTCATTGAGCAGGAGCCATTTATTTTACACAACAGTAACACGGTGATTAAACAGCTCGAAAAAAACTACTACTCAAATCAAATCCAACTACTAATATCAATATTAGTGTGTAAGCAGCAGCACTAGAACATACACATGCTTTCTCCTGACTACCCTCAAAATCACCTCCTGATCAGCCACATTCAGACATTAAGTTTTAAGATTTTACATTTCATATGGACCACTGCTTGAGTTCTGGTTTACTTCTGTTTTATCCTGAATTCTCCAGATTACATTCTAATAAATTGGTTTTGACTGAGCTTAGATGTGTCAATGTTTATTTCCCTTTTATCGCAATAAAAGATGCCAAATTTATTCTGTTGGTAGGTATAGTATGTAGTAGGTATAGTATGGTACATATTGGTCATTTTCAGATTATAGAACACAGTGATGTCAGGCAAGATGGAGGCAAGGGCCAGATTTTCCCTACTGAGAATATTCTACTTTGCCATGAACCAGGGATGGCCTGGGACCAAAAAAAAAGAAACTCAAAAAAACAGCCCTGGACTTTTTTGGCAGGAGGGGGACATAAATTGGCCCTCGGGCAGCACTCCTGCCATGAACCTGATTATTTCTATAAGTGGCCAAACCAAAGAACTCACTGTATTACCACAGAAATTAAGCTAAAATGAACAATATTTATTTTATCTGCTCCTCCATCTGTATGAAATATTACTAACCTATCAGTAGGTTACCACCAGTACATTAGGGTACCACCAGTACATTAGTATGCTAGCTGTTGTTAGCGTTATACGTAATCAGATCTGGTCTCTGAGTTGTGAAGAGAACATATAAACTCAAGGCAGTGAATAATCAGAATGTTCAGAACACGAGTTAAGTGCGGACAACAGTTTCAAATGAGCTAGTTCTGTTTTACACTTTTTTATTTAAATCTGGTACAGTGACTTTAAGCCCATAACGATGAATAATTGATTAAGAAGGAAATCATAAAAATGTATTTGTAAGGCATAACTCCCTCTGATGTACGTGATAACTTGTTTATTCCACACTTGAGTAGCAGTGCGTACGTCTCTGCCTCATTGCGCTCTCCAGGTTTGTGTGGCCGTCGATACAGAGTCCAGCCCAGATCGGGTGCAGGACCTGGGGGACTGGAGGCTCGATAGTCCCTGGTCCGCTCTGGTTCTACGGAGCTCTGGAGAAATTACCTATCGACTGTCTGCAGCAGAGTGAGAAATGTCCCCGAGCCACAGACGCATCGATTCAAATGTAAACAGCACTGACCAGCCACTCCAAAACACCTCACTGTGTGATTACCGCTGGACACAAGGCTGGAAAACATGAGCGAGAGCAGACAACTAACTCAACTACAGAGTGAGACGGTAAAACTGCAATCATAAAACAATGTCTGCAAGTGTCAGATGTGAGAAACTTCAGAAATGGTCACTTTAAAGCCCCAAGTTTTACGCCAAAATAAAATAATTAAGGATGCAGCAATAACCAAAATATCGTATACAGTATTACGACCTGTCATGATATATCGAATTACAAGTTCCTTTGCTTAAATGAACAGTTCTTTAGTAGCAAAAGCTAATAAACAGAGGGAACTACATATCCAATGATTCGTTTCAGTGCAGATAATAGGAAGAAATATGTTTTTTAATTGAATTGGGATTCGGACAGTAATAATTCACAGATAAATCTGGCCAATGTATTTTAAAAAGCAGAAAAAGTATCCCTCCAAAAGTATCTCTCCAAAATACCATGAGATGCATCGTGATAATATCGTTTACATCCCTAAAAATAATGTTTTTCTTAAACTTAGGTAATTATGAAAATGTTATTTTGGCTATAATAATCTACATGGAAAACTGCACTGTGTAGCCTTTCAGTTGTAGAATCTGATTCCTACTTGTTTCCATGGAGATTGTATTTTTGCTTGTAATGTTCCACAGTAACGATGATATAATAATGATGGCATACACAAGCACTTTGTTTGTAGAAGGCTCTCAAAGCACTAGACTGTATTATTCATTCATACGATTATTATTATTATTATTATTATCACTTTGAGTTTAATTGCATTTACGTATCTGCTCACATAATACTGATAAAAGCATTTAGTCACAGGCTCAATTACACCTGATTCTCTCACAGGGCAGTGGCTTAAATACAGAAGCTGAGGCCTGTTATTGTGCTTTAATCCGTTTTCCCCTCTCCCCTCTCCTCCTCCTGCATTCACAGCTCTATGTAATTACTCACAACAATAAGTAGAGCAGGTCCAGAGGCGCTCATAAACACCGGGTCAATGGACTGAGGCCGGGGGCAGTTTGGAGCAGAGAACAGAGGAGCGATACAGGGATCACTCGGGTTATGGACTGAACGTGAGGAAGCATGGAGCTGTGGAGCTGACGCAGGAAGGATGATGACTAACATAGAGGCACCGTTTGAGAAAAGGTGATTTCCTAACTTATTTCAGCAGACACAAGTGCCTAAACGCATCAGTTACTGGCTGTTTAGTCTTATAAATTCAACTTCAATCTGAGTTTAGTTTTAATACAATCAACAAGAAAGAGCTGACTGAACTGGAGCTACAACAGGTGAACCGATTTGTATTCTTAAACATCATCAATATCACACTAGGGAGCCGCAGTTTTGTTTTTTGTTTTTTTCTCCATTTGTACCAAAATGACTACACGGAGCGACTGAACTCTACATCTATTACTAATTAAGAGAATACATATGGAGAACGAAGTAGGTGCAGAGCATTGGCCGTAAACCAGTTGCCATGAAAACAGGATCTGATTGTCTTGAAAATAATTGATAAAATGATTACTGAAGCATCCATGGATCAAATAGAACTTCAGAGGGTAAATGAGAAGGGGATGTAGGGGCCAGGTCACTAGGTTGGAGATGTTATTGGTTTTCTAAAAATGAGCTCAATACTCAAAAATATCCACTTCAAATTCCTTTTATTTCCCTGCATTCCTTTAACACGATCAGGAGACCGTTCCTCCTCGCGGATGCAAAACCTGCTGCACTAATGGCCTCCCCTTTAATAGGCTCTACTCGCACTTCCGTCACAAACCAGGAAGACGCTGGGCTCTACCGACTGTGATCAAACCCTAACCCAGACTGTATATGTATGTGCTGTTTAGAATCATCTGGAATTTGGAGCCCTCATCTCCTCTGATCACATGTACTCAATGGGAAATGATGAAAACTGAAGTATGGTTGGAATTGTTGTAACGGAACGCTACAATGATATGGAGATGAAGAAAACTGGGACATTTTCTAATTTTTCCTAGATTTTGTCAGACCTACTACGGTGAACAGTCCGCCGGAAGTGTCTTTGCATGTTTCCAAACGTCTCTCTGGTTTGTGACGCAAGCGTGAATAAAGTTCATAGGCAGAGGTGAGCCAGAACATTGAACCAGTGACACCAAGAGTCTGGAGGTACATTCTGCCCAGTGCCCACTACAAGCAGAACAACTATAACATGGTTAAAATCTCTAAAAAGTGTAGATCTCATAGAAGAGATCTGCCCATTGTTTGCAGAGACATGTTTTCTTGTAAGCTTTTGCAATAACTCAATAAAATGTCTTGCGGTCTCTTGCAGGTATTCAGGTTAGCCGGATCCTTCTCAAAGTCCAGAGGTCTCAGGCTCCCTGCACATGCATGAATTCTTCAGGTTTCTGCTTATCTTTCGAACAGCTTTTTAGAGAGAAGCACCTCAGTGACTACACCAGAAGATCTCAATGCTTTCACAGCAAATACCACCAGAAAGAAAGAAAAGATTTGTCTTTCTGAGTACTACCCAAAGACTGTATAATAGCATAGCATTCAGCTCAAGTCAAGTGAAGCCCATCGAGGGTAATGGTTATAGTTCCGTACTTGCTATTCGGGCCACGAATATCAAAGCAACCAAAGAGCCAATCCGGAGCATGACTGTTGAAAGTAACACCTCGTCACCTCCCCGACAGCTCCTCTTTACACCAAAAACTCTTTAGAGCCACTACACTGTTGTTTCGGCTGCTCCTATTCTCTGTTACTATTGTCATAACTGCAACGACATTCAGAGTTAAAATGAAGTGGTGTGAGAGTAATGTATGTGTGCAAAATCTTGGCGATTTACTTTAGATTTACATTTATGTTTTTAATGAAGTAGTTTATCTGAGAAAATAAGTTCACTCCTCATCACTGCACAGGACTTGTAAATTCAACTAATGAACTACTAATACAACATGCAGCAGCAAACTGACTTTTTCTTTGCATTGAAAATCACATTTTCAGATACCGAATATTGCATTTGTGTCCTGAAAAACGTCTATCAAGCTCTTGGAAATAAAGTACGTTTCCCAATGATAAGCAGAAGTTTCCTGTCCAGAAGTAATTTAGCTCCAGTGTGTCATTCTTTAGACCCTCATCTGCTTCAGTGCCATCGCTGGAATGAATCTCATAGAACCACCTTGTCTTCGCTCTTTTTCCTCTTCTCTTCTCCTTTCACTGACCTCATAAACTGACTTTCTTTTGCAGTGAACTGGTCGTGGATTCTTGTCATTGTCACAAACTTTGTGCAAACTACGAAGAAGTATAGCTGGAAAAAGCCACTAAGAACTGGTTTAGTAAACAGCGTCTGTGTAAAAGTCGGACGTAACCCACGTAATCCCAGCACCGGACTCAGTTACACTAGAAGAGTAGAGAGTTTGATTGAACCCAACAGCCAATAGAAAACAAGTTAGCCTCATTATCTATTATCTGGCCCCACCACGTGCAGAGTTGATGGATTTTCATTCTTTTTGTTTTGGTCATCATAATTACAAGGCTGCTACATGTATAATACTATCACTGACAATTTGAAACAAAAAAAAAATCCTCCATATAACCTTTAATAGAAAGTGAAAAGGAACACCCATGCTCCCTTCCTGTTTGGGTTAGCCATGGCTTTTTGTATAGACAGTCAATAGTACAAACAGATCTACAACAGGTCTACACCAGGTCTACACCACGACTATTCCAGGACTATTCCAGGACTATTCCAGGACTGCATCATTGGTAGTTTTTGGACAGCTCTTCAGTTCATTTAGAGTTCATTTTAACCACATGTCTTCTTTACACTAGTGACAAAGAAGCTTGCATACCACAGTTGGAGAACTACATAACTAATTCTTGACTAAAATAGAACAGCAGTTTTAAGTGTTGGTAAGTTTCCCTCTCTCAGACGGCCTCCGCTCTGCAGAGATGCAGGGACGAGCGGCGGCCATGCTGTTGTGCTAATTATCTTGTATTGTCCCAGAGCGCTGCTGCCGTCTTTCCCCTCTTAACCTCTCGCTCTCTCGCCTCCTTTCCTCCGGACGCCCACCCGATGGCGCTAATTACACCATTTAGCTTAGCAGGGTCAAGGGTTATAGCTCGCACATCGCCATGGAAACCTGTCAACATCTTAGGTACAAACACCGAACAGGAGCAGATACAGAGTGAACTTAAAAGCGCACATGGACAGGAGGAGTTTGATGAATTGCATATATCTATTTAGATTTAAGTGAATATATTATGTGTTTTATGTTTATTCACATTAATTCAGGGTGCTTTCTTGAGCATTTTAGTACATTTGAACTGCTGATTTAAAAGCCAAATATTTTCTAGTGTGGGAGTTGATTTGAAAAGGTAAAGAATATGTCTATTGTGGGTAGGTGAAAGTTAAATTCGCCAGAATCTGCTGTTGTCCCTGAGCAAGTCCATGAACTTCACCAATCTAGAGCAATGATTATCAACCTTGGATTTCCAGAGGATTGCGAGCACTTCTGAAAAAAAAGAGGTCCAAAGCAGACTGCCTTGGCTGTTGTTTCCTTAAAATATGTTATAATGATTACTATAATATTTCTGACAACCATAAAGCTACTGTCAGTTTAAACTGGTAAAATTGCCAAGATAAAAAACTAAATGTGTAATGTAAACAGCTACATTTACAACATGCTCTTTTCCTTAAACGCCAATCAATCCACAGTCCAGTTCTGCCTTATATTCCTCCTCCACTGTCTCTCCTTTCACTCCATCTCTTCCTCATACTCACTTCTCCCTTTTTTTCCTCTATAAAACCTTCTCCCCTCTGACTCACTTCTCTCTTTCATCCCCCTCTGTCCTCTTCTCCCCTCCTACCTTTACCCTTCTTTTTTTTCCACTCACTCTTTTTTGCCTTCTCTGCCCACTTTCTCTCCCGTCTCTCATTCTCTCTCCTCACCCACTCCTCTCCTTCTCCCCTCACTCATTCTCTAACCTCTCCACTTCACTCTCTCCTTTTCTTTGTCTCACCCTCTCTGTATCTCACCCTCTCTGTATCTCACCCTCTGTATCTCAGCTTTTCTCTGTCTCATTTTCTCTGTATCTCACCCTCTCTCTGCATCACCCTCGCCCCCTCACCGTCTCACTTTCTCTCTGTCTCACCCTCTCCCTGTCTTGGTCTCACCCTGCCTTCTCTGCCCACTTTCTCTCCCATCTCTTATTCTCTCTCCTCACCCACTCCTCTCCTTCTCCCCTCACTCATTCTCTAACCTCTCCACTTCACTCTCTCCTTTTCTCTGTCTCACCCTCTCTGTATCTCAGCTTTTCTCTGTCTCATTTTCTCTGTATCTCACCCTCTCTCTGCATCACCCTCGCCCCCTCACCGTCTCACTTTCTCTCTGTCTCACCCTCTCCCTGTCTTGGTCTCACCCTGCCTTCTCTGCCAATTTTCTCTCCCATCTCTTATTCTCTCTCCTCACCCACTCCTCTCCTTCTCCCCTCACTCATTCTCTAACCTCTCCACCTCACCCTCTCTCTGCCTCACCCTCTCTCTGCCTCACCCTCTCTCTGCCTCACCCTCTCTCTGCCTCACCCTCTCTCTGCCTCACCCTCTCTCTGCCTCACCCTCTCTCTGCCTCACCCTCTCTCTGCCTCACCCTCTCTCTGCCTCACCCTCTCTCTGCCTCACCCTCTCTCTGCCTCACCCTCTCTCTGCCTCACCCTCTCTCTGCCTCACCCTCTCTCTGCCTCACCCTCTCTCCTCCTCTCGCCTCTCTAATTACCCTCCCCTCCTCCCCCCGCTCTTGTCCTGTTTAAATGCGGCTCATCTGATACTTGGCCGGGCAGATAAGAGTCGGGCTCGATACAGGCACCTGGGCTAATCGCCGCACTGTTTTTTTCCCCTTCAGATCGATACGAAGCAGCAGGAGCAAAACGGCCGCTCAGCATAAATCCAACATGAGTTTAACATGATTACACAGGACACAGGTGAGGGAGCCTGCCAAATGAACGAAAAAAAAACAAAAAACACAACATGCAAATAAAAAAACGGATGAATGATTTGTGGAAAGTATTTGACTACGTTTTTCTGGCAAACACTGATTGTGGATTGTGGTTAAATTTGCGATTTATGTTTGAATCATGTGTTCGAGTGGAGGACGGCCACGTTTGCCTCTTTAGTCGTTGAGCTCCTGAGTTCTGGAACATGTCAGCACTTTAACAAGAGCTCTATTGTATGCATGCATAGATGATTTGACTGTGTAACTCTGCTACTCCCTGTGCCTTTTAATGGCCCCTCGAAGATAAATAAAGTGATTCAAAGTTTTAAACACATCCAGACAAACTGACAAACATTTCAGAACACATTTGTGCAGGTCTAAACTGCAAAGCTAGCAGTTTTTGTATGCAGAATTAGACTTTGGAATTTTTGAAATGCCATCATTTCCTCCATAACAGTCTTGTGATTTGCCAATTCCACCCATTCAAATTGCGATTTCAGTTTGATTTAGTTTAATCTCGCAACCCCAATACACATATTTTTGCAAACTTGCATTAAGATGGTAGTAAAAAAAGATGGATGAAAATGAGAAAAAGATATAAAATGTGTTTTGATCTTGTATGACTATACTGTGATTCTTTAATGAAAAATATTTGTAAAATCAAATTAAACTTGCAGTGTATTCATTAGGGGTGTGCACTGCCATTAATCTGGCGATAGATATCACGATAACTCGCAATATATCCCAATACTGAAACACAAGACGATATATTGTGATTTATCAATAATTTCATGGATATTATGGTTGCACCATCATGAGACCAAAATTGTATGAAATACATTTGGTTTGATTTTTAAATCATCAGAACGGTAAATGGAACTCATCAATTTTTTCATAAAGAACACGACTTAAAAAAAAATCAATTCAGACATATTTCGAATCGATGTGAGAATCACACACTGAAATATAAAGATAAATCACTGACTTGATTTTTTCTTACACCCCTAGTATTCATTCAAACAAGAGTATGTCATATCTCTGTACTTTTCTGGTTAATATTAGGGAAATTTCACACTCGCACCATAGACGTAAGAGAAAAATAATAATAAATCAGAATTTCAATTTGATCACAATTCACACTTTGCCTTTGACTGCATATTGTTCTCTGGCGTTCATGTATAAGGTCCTCTTACCCACTCCTTTATGTGCGTCCAGGCTGGTGTACTCTATGGTCCCGTCATGGCCTTTTTTAGGGTTCTCTTTGTACTCTTTATGTACTCCGTCTGGGCAGTATCTGTAACACAGGCCGTAGTCTGCCAGGTAAACCTACACAACACAACAGCCACGGGAATTAAAATAAGACGATCATGGAAAAGCTGTTGTCATCTTTTACCTTCTACAGTGCATTTATTGTCATTTATAAACTAGTCAAAGCGAAACAGTAGAAATACTAATGTCCCTTGTTTCTTGTGTAGTGTTAGACTCAGATGGGGCCAAATATAGCAGAATGAACCTTCTCACTGATAGAAAGAGACTGTGAATTGGGGAAGTTTTTTTGTTTAGTTTCGTTTTTATTTGAAGGGACAACGCTGACACAGACATTAAGATCATGAAAACTGATGTTCTAAACCAGATTATAACTAAACTAAAGTATTGATTAATAATGAAACTAGATACTCATTTGAGCTGGTATTGATACTAAAAAAGTCCCATTGACAGGACAGAAATTAAGCTTTCCTGAATAGCTTTAGAATGAGCTTGAGCTGTATCAGAACAAATATACTCATTCTATTGTCTAAATAAAGAATGTTTTTAAATTATTATTGTAGTATCAGAATCAGTAATGAGTATGAAGTGTATTCCTTAGTATCAAAATCAGGTTTGAAATTTTAATATGGTGAAAACTGCTCCTGAGTCCTCACCTGGTGTGGGTCCCTGTGCCCCTGCAGCAGATTGGCAGCCTTAATGTCACTGTGGACGTACTCGTTTTCATGGATAAACTCCAACACATCCACCTACACACACACAAACACACACACAAAGGACTTATCGACAAGGTCCCACACCGGACAGAGACACACTAACTACCAGGAGTAGTCCTCACCAGTCTGGTCCCAAGCTGCAGCACCGTGTCGGGTTTGAACACACCTCCGTTTTGGTTACAGATCTTCTGCAGATCACTGCCCAGACGGTCCAAGGCCATGAAGCGGTACCTGACAACACAAAGAGTGAGATTTGGGGACAAATATTTAATTGCAATTTTTGTCATTCATTTTGTCGTTAGATTTGGAGTTTAATAACATGATTCTGCTGATTCTGATTCTTCTGATTCTGAACTAACAAATGAATACAAGAATCACATTTCAGAACCTTTGTACAGATCTAAACCAAAGGGTTAGCTGCTTTTTATCCAAAATAAGACCCCATGAAGCCACAAGGAGGGCATCTGACACAAAGAGACAAAGACTATAAACTTATAAACTACAGGGTTAGCAGTTTTTTATACAGAAAACAGGAGATTTTGTCATTTGTGGAGGAAATTGCAACAAACTCTTATTTATCACAGCACAGGTAAAAGAAGTTATATATTTTGTTCTAAATTGTATAAGAATTTTCAAGAGGAGATGAGAGACAGATACAAATTAGCGGCTGTGGTTAGGACAGAGGTTTTTCATGCCCTGTGATCTGGTTCCAACAGGTTGTAGGAGGGACTGACACGATCACACTACAGAAAGCATTCAGTAAAGCATTCAGTAAACCCTAAAAACCCTAAAAAGTCTAAACTAATAAAGTCCAAAGTCCTTAAGTGTGTGAAATACCTGAGATCTTTGTACTGGGCCTGTCCTGAGCCCCAGTAAGTCGGAATCCCCAAGAAGTCCAGCCGCTTGGTCCTCATCCATTTCTGAACTAAAATCACATCAAATGATTAGAGCGTGCATACAAAACTATTACAATTATTTAGTCATAACTGAACAGTGTACGCAGTTGAATGAATGTGATTTGGTGGCACTATTGCTATGAATGAGGCTGGAGTTTCCACCTGTGACATCATAATCTTGGGAGAATTCAAACTGTGCATTTTCTGAGGCTCAGAGACAAAGGACTGTTTACATACAATGTAAAATGTATGTAAAATGTGAAATGTGAAATCACAATCTTGATTTTAGCCCCATCTCGCTGAGCCCTACAGTGCACATATGTCCACACTTTTGCCTGGTACTCACTCATGTCCTTCTTGGCCGCTCTCTGGTAAAACTTGAGCTCACAAAACAAAGGCCCATTCTCCAGATACTCCTGAATAAAACACACAGAGATTTAGGAATAAAAGGAGGAAAGAGCAGTGTTAGT
This sequence comes from Scartelaos histophorus, assembly GCA_000787155.1. Classification (NCBI taxonomy): domain Eukaryota; kingdom Metazoa; phylum Chordata; class Actinopteri; order Gobiiformes; family Gobiidae; genus Scartelaos; species Scartelaos histophorus. The sequence goes on along the minus strand of JACN01146766.1, from coordinate 1,389 downwards.
TTGAAATTTCATGCTGATGAGAGACTGTCCTGTCCTAGGATGGGCAGGACTTTCGCAATGGTTAGAAGATGTTCTCATTTGGTATCTCTGAACATGGTTGCACTTTTACACTTTCACAGTTAGATTACTGTTGTGGGATTTGGTCATGTGCTGCTGTGTCACACATAAAGGAGCTGCAATGGTCCAAAATAAGGCAGCTCGATGTGCTCTTCAAAGTACATACAGAACTAATGTAAACTGGATGCATTCTGTGTTGTGATGGTTGAAGATAAAAGAGTTTAATAACTAAACTAAACCAGTATAGTAACTAAATGACCAAATGTGCCTTAGTTCAGATGGACCAATATGAAAGCAGATGTGGTACAGAGGACAGATTCAAATGACCTACAGTAAAAACAAATCATGGAATAAGCTGTAAAATACAGATCAGTGTCTGCTTGGAATAATCTACCAAGAGATATTATTACTGCAAATATTCAACGTCAATATAGAGTACCCCTGAAAAGGCATCTTATTGCACACCAGTAGTGTCTCAAAAAAAGTGCATATGCATGTATGCATGTATGTATGGATGTATGGATGCATGTATGTATTTATTTATTTAGATTTATTTTTATTGTGATGAAAACTGAGAAGCTGTGCTCCACAGCTAATGGAGATCAAATAAATACAAAATGTTGCAACACAATGTGTAGAGGGATTATCAGACTACATCACTTAACACTGTGCATGTTTCCCACAGAGTCTCTTGTCCTGTCTGGTGTGATGTCAGTGTCTTGTAGATTTCAGCAGATTTCAAGCTCTTCTGGGGGCGGGGCTAGGTGTACTGATCAGGTATGAGTGGATGTCAGGCTGAAGTTTGAGACATTTACACACTCACCTGCATTTGATGGAAACGCCTCATTAAGGTGTATCCCATTCACTAATGTACATAGGCATCAGAACTTATATTATCACATGGTGATAAACTGTTTTAGTGTTGACAACACTGATAGCTAGCATTGTGACTTCATGTGAACTGCACAGACAGCAGCACTTTCTGCACATCCGCTGTGCTCATAAACAAATAATCCATCTATAAGAACAGTATAACGGCCATAAATAGATTGGCACAATACAAACACATAAAGAAGAAATGAACGACAATTAAAGCCTAAAGAGAACAGGTAAGTTTTAAGAGTTGACTTAAAAAGTGACCCAGCCAGTCCATTACACAGCATTGGACCCATGACAGAGAAGGAGCGGGTAAAAGAGCTTCTAATGATTCACTATATACACAAAGTGACTAATAAAGCCTTTCATTCTGCTGTATATTTCTGATTTAGGATTGTTGTGTCAGTTTGCCTAAATTAGTTTCAATATTGTTGATTAGGGCTGCACGATATATCG
>KN513423.1:36663-56434 GCA_000787155.1 Scartelaos histophorus | reverse complement strand
GTAGTAGTAGTAGTAGTTATGTGTTATGAAACTGTGTTATGAATTGTCAAACTAATGCCAGGAGGCAAATGACACATGAGGCAATTGTGACTTTAAAACATGCATCAACTATAAAATCGAATACTATATAATCTCAGAGTTCATTTATTGAGAATAGGAAGATACAAAATTAAATATTTCAATATGAAAATACAAACTCATACATGCATACATATATGATAAACTTATACAATTCTACATTATAAGATGGTTACAGTTTAGATTTTTATTTATTTATTTATTTTTTGTGTAATAAAAGATCTAGGCTGCGAATAAATTATGTGAAATTTAAATTATATCTTTTTTTACCCTTGACCTGAACAACATCAGCGCCCATGTCCTCTTCCATTATCTCATCCGTTCTAGAACACGCTGCCCCCTCAACATTCCAGAGTTCTGTTCCGAGCAGAATGGGGAATAGTCAGGAACGCTGTGTGGTATTATAGAATCCAATGAATGAAGGGCAAGGGCCTCTGCGGGTGGTTCACTGTTTTGTTGTTTGTTTTTATCTTTAAGGTGCATTTCTGGTGGAGGGTTAATCACCTGCTTTTCTCCATGGAGAAGTTATTGCTTTGTCCAGTTAGTTTCACAGAATGACTTTAAACTTTTCTATCTTTATGAAGTCCTGACCAGTATAAGTTACAGGTCCGATCTGTGGAGACGCAACCTCACTCAGAGTCAGAATGCCTGTCTTTTTCTAGGTATGCTTGTGCAATAAAAGCAGTGACATAAAAAGCAGGTGACAGACAACCAAACCAAACGTTACACAGTGCACCTTTAAAAGGAAAATCCATATATGTTGGATTTATTGTTATAATGTTCGCCCACCCAGTGTTTCTATAATGTTGTGTCTTCATCCATGTGGGAAACATCAGTTATTCTATAATCTGGAAAAATTCTGTGTTAATGCTTTGCCTGGAATGTTTTACAGTATGGCAAATGTATCTCTCTGCATCTGTCTACTATTGACGCATATTGAAATTTTTATTTCTTGCACTGCAAAAAGCAATATATAGGTGAATTAAAGTGACTTGAATTAAGAACATTTTACTTTAATGTATCTCTCTGCATCTGTCTACTATTGACGCATATTGAAATTTTTATTTCTTGCACTGCAAAAAGCAATATATAGGTGAATTAAAGTGACTTGAATTAAGAACATTTTACTTTATTTGAGTAGATTTCACTTGACAAATAAAATTATTAATTAATTCGAGCAACATTAGATTTAGTTTTTTATTTTAAGTGTAAGTGTTTTTGTTTTTCTCAGGTGTAGCAAGGTACAAAATGTTTCTGTATTGCATATTATATACATGTATTATATTCTGTATTATTATATTATTTCTATAGTTTTATCTCCGACAAGGAGATTATGCGATCTAGTCGGTTTATTTATTTATTTATTTATTTATTTGTCTGTGGACAGGATTTTTTTTTTACCAGAGGTAGATCTTGGCCCAAGGACCACTCCATTAAATTTGGTGATGATCCGGATCCGGACCTGGAATCTGGATCTGGATCTACAGTCTTAGTGAGATTTCGCGGAAGCTATTGGCCGGATCTTCATGAAATTGTCACCAGAGGTAGATTGTGGTGCAGGGACGACTCAGTAAAATTTTGGTGATGATCCGGATCCAGATCTGGATTCTGGATCTGGCTTTGGATTCTGTGTCCACGCCATTCCTTGGCGGAGATCAGAAATCTCAGATTGCTCGTTTACTTCAAAATTTGTTTTGTTCAATTATAATCCAACAATTAAGCGGTAAAAACACTGAGTGGATGCTCAGTCTGGTCCTCTTGCCTCGTCGTGTGGTCTTATTATAATTTTATGGGTCTTGGCCTCAGGTTACAACAAACCACGAAGCACCGCCCACTGAATAATTATAATGTGATCTTATTATTGTCATTTTGTCCATTTAAATCTGTACGCAATTGTTAAATTCTTTAATATATTAAGTTTAAAAGGCGCCTCACAGACATTTCTTTCTTTTGTAACTTTTAATAAACCACGGTTACTTTTTACCACTCGTGGTATATGGGCGTAAAGCACACTACATTACTGAGCATATTTTGTCATTCTAATGACAATTAAACAAGACAAAGACAAGTTCCAAACAGGATCTTTAATTCCAGTAATAAACCATCTTTTTTAACAACGTCTTATAAAACATGTAAACAACATATTTTTCCCAATAATGACAACAATTCTGTGTTTCTGTACAAAAAAGGTCAGATGTACAAATGTTAAGATACATTTTTTCATAATTGTTTTTCTTTATTTCCAGGACTATTTACATTGTAGATTCCTGCTCTAGGTATTAACACTATGAATGGACACATGGAATATAGAGAAATATGAACTCAAAACTTACTTTAATCTGGTATAACTTGTCACGAATAGTTGTACCAGTTGTACGACGACTGGTACAAGTTGTTTGTTTATGACAAATAAAATGTCATTGTCTAGAGGGTCTATTGCACCCATAAAAAAAAATAAAAAAAAATCTCTGTACAGGGTCAGGGTGTCCACCCACAATTAAAGTTAAAGTGAAATCAGCCAAAGTTTGAGCAATATGACGATTTTATCATGTGTACTTCTTACTACATATTTCTCTGTATCTTCTGTATATTTGACATCTTCTGTATGTATATAAATTGTATAAGGAAAAAAAAAGAAAACAAAAATTGAATAAAGGGGTATGTCCAAACTCTTGACTACCAGTCTATTTTCTGATAGTCCCTTATTCATACACTTATTTATTTACTAAATTAGAGTTTAGGACAGTGTTGGGAAGTGAATACATGTACTGAAAATACATATTCTGAACCACTAATTTTGAGTAACCGTATTCGGGTACAGTTACTTTTTCATTTGGTGGTCAAAGGAAATCAACTATAAATTAAATGCAAACCGATGTCAAAATATTTTAAGTATTCAGAATACAGTACTCTTATTGGCTCATGTATCAGAATATATTACAAAACAGAGTTTAATGCTGTATTCTGTACTGTATTCTGTAACTAAAGTACAAGTATTCTTCCCAACACTGGGGACAGATGAGGGCGGTAGGGGTTTTATAGATTTTCAGAATATCTTTCCAATATGAACCCAGAGTTGTGGTTAAAAAACATACACATCTGTAGAAATATACTGTTTTGATTGAAAATATGATAGAAAATAAACAAAAAGTACACAAAATTGCACATTACACAAATAAAGCTTTTTTGAGATAAAAATTGAATGGCTAGAGTTGTGCAAAAATATATGGCCCTTATTATTGTACTGATTGTTTTTATTAAGGCCTTTGTGGTATGTTTATGGTAAAGTGCCTCTTAGAAGTGATCAAAAACTTACAATAATTTAAAGCAGCTTCTAACTTGAAAATATTCCTATAAACAATATAAACAAAATTTTTTGAATTAAAATGTATTATCTGAGGTAATGTTTTGCATTTTGCATTTATAGTGCAAATTTAATGTCACCTGCATATGCTGGTTTAATTATGGTCAAAATGTATAAATATGATTCAAAATATATAGTGAATTAAAATGTGAAATATAGTGTGTCCTGCCAATTAAAAGCACAAAGTAAACCATAAATGTTGGTGAAAATCATTCTTCAAATGATTATGCCAAATTATACAGACTAAAGGTGCATTGTGTAACTTTTCTGGTGGAGGGTCTGCTACCTGCCGGTCTTCATAATAAGTATTTAATTGCTTTGCCTAAATGTTCCACAGCATTCAACTTTTCTATGTCCATGGAGCACAGACCAGGTTATGGGTCAGTTCTGTGAAGAGGCAAGCCTGTCATTGTATTTTTGAGCAATAAAAACACATGTAAATGAAGAAATATTTGATAGATAGATATCCCTGGCAACCTTAACCCAGGCACAGTAATAATATGCAGTAGTGTAACCTCAACCAGAAAAACACACCTTTAAAATCAACAATTACAACTTATGCATAGTTCTGAAAATGATAAGATTCTGTGTGACTTCTAAAGTGTTGATTAAAAGCTGCCTGAACTGTGAACCTTTGATATGCAAAATAAATTACATTTATTTAAAGGTGCATTGTGTAACTTTTGTCAAACGCTTTTCTCTGTGGAAATGTTGTTGCTTTGTCCTGTTATGTTTCACAGTACAATATTAAACCTTTCCATCATCGTGACCAAGTTACAGGTCAGATCTATGGAGAGGCAACCCTGCTCACAGTCAGAATACTTGTTTTTCTAGAGCTATAAAACAACTTGTGATTGAGTAAATGTAATGTAGAGCAGATTAATGTTATACTGTGGGACATTCCAGGCAGAGCAATGAGAGTACACAGTGCACCTTTAAAGCAGAGTTTGGTCTATGTTTTCAAGTGCATATAGAGCTGGTTCTCCTCCTCTCGGCCTCTGCTCTGTCTTCTTCAGTCATGGCCCATTTCTGAAGTTTAGCGCTGCCGAATATCAAGTAAAAAAGAGCTCCACACATTTGGATCCCAGCAGCGAGCCAGAAGACCTTTCTCCAACCGTCCAGAGAGTGCTGGGACAGAGGAGGGAGAAATAAAGTGTTACTCCATGAAATCCATGAAACTTGTAACATGACGTAAAGCTCACAAGAGTCAATTTTGTGTAACATAGAATTTTTAATCAATACATCTGGCCTAGGGATACTTTTACAAATGTTAGGCTGCTTCATATTTTTAAAGGTGCACTATGAAACCTTTTCTGATGGGGAGTTGGACACTTGCTTGTCTACATGGAGATGGCTGGAATGACCCACGTTATAGCATTAAACTTGTCTAGCTCCTTGAAGTCAAGTGAGGTTGCAGGTGATGCTATCAGGCCAAGTGAGACATGTGGAGACACGGCTCTGTGTCCATGTTTTTCAAGGTATTTTGAACAAAAACATTTCTGTGTAAAGGGAAATGCAGTCGTGGAAATGTCTAACACCTTTAAGTCCAATGGTCACTGGTTCAAGTCCTAACCCTGGCACTTTGAAACTATGCAGTTTACTTACTTGGGCTTAAGAACTGAAAATGTAGTGTACTGTAGCAAACAGATGGATGTATGATGTTAACAAACTTAAACAATGAATTTAAGCTCAGAAATGATCAATAAGTTATTTTTTAGCTTTTGAGAATGGGGATGGCATCAGAATGAAAGGATGATGACTCAAACATGAAAAAACTAAACAGAAAATACTCAAACATCACAAGGTAAATAAGGTAATGCTGCTTTAGTTATTATTAAATACTTACATCTTCTGTGAAGTATCCTGTAACAATTGGTGCAATTACACCAGGAATGGTCCCAAATGTATTGGTGATTCCCAACAGAATTCCTGCATATCTATAAGGATAAAAATGACAGCTATTGAGAAATATTATTGGGAAATTGAATGCAACACAACATTATACACTTAATTAGGTCTCTTTATGACAAAGGAAAGTCATTAGGAGTGAGATTGTTAGACATATCTGGAGGGTTATAAATTACGCTCATGTGACATATTCAAGAAGATCTATAATTTAAAATAGAGCATTTAAAACAGGTCAGACTTCTTTGGTGAAATTTGCTGTTTCACTGTCAGATTGCAGATTTGTTGACCTGGTTTATGGTTAATATATCTCTAATTACTGGGCCTAATCATGGGAAACAAAAACTGACACAAAGTTACATATCTCTGCCAACATAAATAAACTAAATTGGAATTCATAGCATTATTCAAATCCAAAGACCAGATTGTTCTAAATTAAACATACTTTATATTAAAAGCCTTAATATTATTATGGCATGTTTGAGTATAGTACAGCTGAAGAGAAAATGACTATATATAGTAAACTAAACTAACAGTAATATATCATTTGTACCTCGGGGCTATGTCTATCTGGTTCATGTAGACCCCAGCAGCACTAGCGCCCCCTGTGGTGGTGGAGAGAGTGAGAAAGAGCACAGTCCAAATGTGACTGCAGCCCACATAACACACACTGACTAGGAAGACCGATGGCAGCACCAAACCTGTATAAAGAGAGAGGGAGAGAGAGAAAATACAAGAGGGAGTGATGGACAGAAAGAGAAAGAAGAGAAGGAGTAACATTAGCAACAGACATTTTGCCTGTCCCTTATAGAAGTGCTCATATTACGCTATTTTATGACCTCTGTTATAATGTTGTTTCCCCATCACAGACAGACCTGGAGTTGTGTTTTGTTTCATTCACACATTTAACACACAAACCCTGCATATTTAGGCTAAATTCTCCTCTCAAAAAGAAAACACTCCTTGTGATGTCATGTGGTAATACAGAAAGTGCTCCACACATACACCTTCACTAGAATCATTTGGACAATATCAGCCCAGTAATTGCCAACGTCTGCTGAACTAAAGGTAAGAAGTAGCTGTTAACTTGAAAACTTTTTGGGTGGGCCCATCACACAGTTTTTTCTATTATTGCTTCATCTGTAATATTTCACAGTATGGTATTAAAATGTCTACCTTCAAGGAGACCAAACCAGATGAAATTACAGGTCAGATCTGTGGAGAGGCAACCCCACTCACCACCCACTAGTCAGAATGCCTGTTTTTCCAAGTATTTTTGAGCTATAAAGCGTAATTTAATAAATGTAAGATAAAGCTTAGTTACAGTTACATAGTGCACCTTTAAATTTTCTCACTACTTTATTCAACAACGTGACTTTGGATGGCCAATTTAAGGTATGTGATCCAAGTAATACCATTGTAGACTGCCCTGATCCAAAAAAAAAATTAAAAAAAATTAAACCAGATGCCTTACCCACAGCGGTGAAAATCTTGCGTGTGACTGTGATGCTGAAAACCCTCCTCTCGAGTAGAAAATCGGCCAAGACTCCAGAGGCAGATGAGACCAGCCAGGCCCCGAGGTACGGCAGAGCGGACAGGAAACCATTCTAACCAAAAACACAGAGTTAAAACTCCACCAGGGGGCAGCATTAGCACAATCTGGAAGATATGTTTGCCCATTGTTTTATATTACTACCTATATTACTTAAAATTGACTCTTGTGTTAGAATGAAACATACCTGGAGTTGAGTTTTGTTCCATTAAACATGATTGATATTTTGTTCAGTACAGCCCTGGATTTACAATTCCAGGGATGAAATCATCCAAATTCAAGTCAAAGTAATAGTGTCTCAGCCATGCAGTCATGTTCTGTATTTCAGTATTCTAGTCATATCATAAGTACAGGTAAAAACAGTGACTCACCGACTGCAGATCGAAGTGCAGGATGTTAGCCATGTACACGGGCAGTGAGGTGAGCAGAGTGTAATATGACCAGTTTGAGCACATCTGACAGATGATAATGGCCCAAAGAGGAACAGATGTGACTATGGACAAGACAGGCACTTTCCAGCCATGACCTGTGCCCTGGAAACACAAGGACAGAGACACAAGCCTGTAAAGCTCTTACATTCTTAAGTACATATCACCTATCACCTCATATATATCAGCAATAAACAAATTCAGGGAAATGTTATGTGCTATGATTATTATTTTCTGTTAGTTAAGAGTTTGTCACTTGCCATACATACATAATAACTACAGAGTATAATAAAGAATAATAATATCTACCCAGTGATAGTTATGCAAGATTTTTTGCAATAATTTACATATTATTATGTTGTAAATATTATTATGTAAAATGTCAGACTGCATATACAGCTGACCAGGTAGCCACAGGGTTCCAAATGGGTGTTCATAGAGACACTTCCAGCTCCATCAACTCTGGCTCCAATTGACTTAACATTAAAAAATGGTCACCCCTCTCTCTGTAACACACACACAATGAGCGTCATCATTTTGGTCTTATTCGTACTAACCCATGTTCATGGTGTTTTTATTTAGGTATTTTGTCCCTAAATATATTCCTATACCAAATATGGACCTGGCTCCAAATTCGCTCCTATAACTCCCAGTCTTGTGAACTTCATTTGATGCTATGGGTGACATCACACTCCCTCAGTCTATTTCCTTATATAGTTTTTGTTTATGTTTATGTTAACATTTTATTGAGAACAAACTGATCTCAGATTGGATGGACTGTCCCTTTAAACAACTTTTGTTGTTTTGTTTTCACTGCTAGTTTGTAAATTTTGTTCTCTGACAAACTGGCACTAACATCTGGCATTACCTGGGGTCCAACAGTGTTTATGATGTACTCTCTCTCCTCTTCACTGATGCGTTTGTGAGTGCGAGGATCGTCAGATACAAGAGCAAACCAAAACACAGCCCACACACACCCACCCCCTCCTGAAACACAGGGACATACTGAGGGTTAACAGGCGGCATTCATATAACATAATTCAAGACAATGCATAGTTTGTATTAAGGTGGTTGAAAGGAAAAGTCATGCCTTTATTAAAGCTATGTTCAAATTCAGGCTCAAAACGGTTTAGCTGTGCATATGACTGAAAGATTTTTATTCCGTACTCTTCTCTCTTCTCTTTTAATGCTAATTTTATGATATTTATTTATGTTTGAATTTGTTTGCATTGTGATTTATTCTTATTCTATATATCTATAACTATTTTATCTTAGTCTGTAAAGCACTTTGAGGCAAGGCAAGTTTTTTTCTATACAAACAAACTTGCCTTGCCTAGCTTGTATACCTGATCTGTAACCAATAATAATCAGGTTAAATGTTTGTGTAGATTCCCCTCCGTACAGTTCATTTCACAAATAAAAGGCCTTGTCTCTCACCACAAAGGTAGAACACAGCGGGCCAGCCCAGAGTCTCACAAATTAAGCCGGTCAGAGGCAGAGCGATGAAGGCCCCAAAGTTTCCTCCAGACCCTGAGAAGGCTGTGAGTCTGGAGCGCTCCAGAGGAGGAGCCCAGCGTGCCCAGATTGCCATCATTGATGGGTACGTCACGCCCTAAACAAGAGGAAAAACAAGACAAAATAAAACACACAATTCATTGAGGTAATTCTATTATCAAGACACAAGGACTCAGGAAATTATCAGCTTTCTGTCTCATGACATCACATTTTTGTTCATTATAAATATTGGCTTTAGACCTATCCAGGTTTAGAAACGACTTAATTAAGAGGTTAGGGTATTAATTAAGCTGTGCAGACCTATACGACCAACACTAACGGCACACTCACTAACTATGAGTTTCCATGCTTCTTGGGGATTTACATTAACTTTCTGGAAATTGATATTAGCCTTAACCATTGTCACTACTTAACCTAAACCCTAACCTTAACCGATTTGAACCCAAATCTGAACTTTTTCATTTTGTTCATAATAATAAAGTATTTAAATGTGTATACAGATATTAGTCCCCACAGTGTTTAAACACTCAAACATTTACACAGAGGCAAGTTCCTGGGTTCAAAATGCCAACTTTAAGGTTTGTTGATAAATGCACCAATCCAAGAGCTGAGCCCCAAACAGATTCTAGAGTCTAACATTTCATTATTCCACCCCTTGTGGATCAACAAAGTTTGTCGAAGTTTGTCTAAATAGTGAATGTCCTTTCCTATTGTTGATTAATCTGCTTCTCCCTCATTGACCAACAACTGTTTCACTGTTTGATTTTATCTGTTGCTTAAATGAACAGTTCTTTTAAGCAATGCTGTTGTGATTTTGGACTGTTTAACTGAATTAGTTGTTTATACATAATAATCATACAAATATGATCTTATATTGTCTCATGTTTGGACAGAAGTGAGAAGGACTAATTTAAAAATGCTCAATGACAAGACAGCAACAAGTGAATTTTGTGTCCCCTCACCTCCCCAAAGCCCTCTAGTGCCCTGAGCGCAAACAGCCAACTGGGGCCCCACTGAGCGGCCAGAGGGGTGAGCAGGGTCAGAGCTGCTGTGCCCAAAACCCCAAACCCCAGAAACCTGGTCCCTCCATAATGCCCCGCCAAGTACCCTCCAACGATCTGAGTGCACAGGTATCCGAAGAAGAAAGCGCCCAGCAGCCAGCCCTGGGTTTCCGAGTCCCACGAGTACACAGGTACCTACAGGGGAGAGAGAAAGTTAGAATTGAAATAAGAATTTAACTGTTTTGATGAATATCTTATACAACATAGATCTGTCAGGAGTGAAATTACAATTTGTGAATGGGACTCGAGTCAGACTTCAAGCATTATTTTTGATGACTTGAGACTTGACTTGAGTTGGACTTGGAGGAACACGAGGCAGGAACTGAACTGTCTATTGTCCATTTACATAATGAATTATCACTAAACTGTCCATACCCCATCTGGCTGAGTGAAGCCCGTCCCACTGTTGTTGGTCTTGGGCAGAGGACACACGTGTTTGGACAAGTTCGAGCTGTTGGGTGCTGGGGGTGGTTCGGTGTTGTTCACCATGGCAACCATGCCAACACTAAGGTTGACCCGGAGACCATACACCACAGTGAAGCCGAGGAACATGAGCAGGGCCAGGTTTAGCCGGGTCGAGCAGCACTGAGGGGGCACTAAGGAGAGAAATGAAACAAATGTCAATGGTTTGGATGTGTTCCCCATTTCTTGGAATTCTCTTCCCGCTATATGCAACATTATGAGGGCTTTTTCCTCATTTCCCAAAAAAATATTTTGTTTTGTTTTAAACTGTTAATCGCTATAGCAACCATTCTAATTTTTCATAATTCTGAAACCCATGGGTAGTTAGCACTTTTTGGGTTATTTGAGTCCACCCACTTTCTGTGTGAAAGATATTTAAAAGTATATTCAGCACGTTTTTGCTTAAATTGCAAAAACGTTTTATCTTGCAGTTTCTTGATGTGGGATATTCTAGATAAATCAATCACATTTCCATGAATACAAGCAGGTGACAGGCCCTCAACCATAAAGCTGAATAGTGCCCATTTAAACCTGTTTATAAATATTTCTGCTGAATCAGCTCAAGGGTTTGGCATGTTGCAGGACTGACCACATGACTGAGCACTTGATGTGGTCACTGAGCCAAAATCATCTCCCTCAGGCATTTACAAAGAGACAAAACACAGAGTCATCAGTATGTGAAGTCAGGTTGTTGTAAACTACTGTGAGGTTTTCTACATTCAAGAGTAGGTCAAGATTTAACAATATGCTAAATTATATAATATGCATTGCAATTGTGGTCAGAAGTAGTATTGATATTTTGCAGAGATATCATGCTGGAGGTGTTCTACATGTCTGTCTACTGGCGAAATGTTCAGCATTACTATGGTAACACAATGCACACATAAGCAAACACAGCCCAAACAGTTTTAAAATCATCTGAAAACTCAGTTTAAAAAACAAAAAACAAAATGGATTTAAACAGCATATTTTCAGGAGCCTGTGGTCAATGTGAGCATCCACGATCCTGTTTATGTGTTTGATTTTTAACACAAAAAGGTGAAAGCATGGGTGAGAGTGCCTTACTGAAAACTCTTGTCTAATGCTAACTACCTTGTGACTGTGTGACTTGTATTTCCAGCTAAATCAGTTCTTTCTAGTCAGATTGCATTAAATTTAAGATGAGTCTTATTTGAGTAACAGAGCTTCAGACAGAGAAGAGCCTACAGTTAGCGTCACAGCCCCAGGAAATGTTGATGACGTCAGCTGCAAAGTATCAATAAAACAAAGCATAATATTGAATAAATGGCTCTAATTTTGTGTTGGAAATCGCATTATATTTGATAACAAAGGAATTTCTTTAATCACTGTGGTTTGGAGAATTATTAGTATAAGATGTGATTATCCAGGAACATAAACATTTGAGAGAAGACTGAAATATTAACAACAAATCAATCAATATGAGAAACCCACACATTTCAGAAAGAATAAAGCAAACAGAGAGACAGGATGTTGTATTGGTGTTAGTACGAATTATGTTACCTAAATAATATAATAAAATTTACAAAACATATTTTACACATGTATTTTTGTTCCAAGGTATCCCAATAGGTATCTAAATAGGGGTGTGCAAAAATATCAAAATAACAATATATCGTAACATTTAATGTGATGATACAATATCAATATCGTGGATTTTTACTACCACAGCCATGATTTAGACATTATTTTTTTATTGAACTGTATCGAATCAAATATATCATATCAAATAGAAAGTATCGAGGTACATACCCATTGATCCCAGTGACCCTGACCCGTGGGACTACGAATGGAAATTAGCTGTATGGCTACAGTCCGGCGCGTTTACATTCATGCTTCTGTCATGTATGTTCATTAACATGTACAGTCCCAATCAAATAAAACAAATAAATAAATAAATATCATATTGTGGCTTATGTACTAAGGTATGTATTGTATCAGCAACTTCTTAATGACACTGAGCCCTGTTACCAATGGTCATACTCACCTCTATCGGGCGGGACAAGCAGCTCACAGTCCTCTTCATCATCAGAGGACACCGTGTTGATAGAGTAGCCATTTTGAAGCGGCATTGCACTTTTCAGACTGTGGGTCCTGTTCAGAATCAAGTCACTGTGGCATCTCAGGCATCTGCAGCTGAAGAAAACAGGATTAGGATAATGAGATAAACAGAGGCAATGAGACAGAGACAGACAGAGACAGACAGAGACAGACAGAGACAGACAGAGACAGACAGAGACAGAAAGAGACAGACAGAGAGAGAAAGAGATGAAGAGAGACAGAGAGAGAGAGACAGACAGACAGATGAGAAGAAAGAGCGACAGAGCAAGAGAGAGACAGACAGAGAAAGAGAGAGCCAAACAAAGAGAGAGCAACAGAGAGTGAGAGACAGAAGGAGAGAGACAGAGAGAGAAAGAGATAAAGAGAAAAAGAGAGAGAGAGAAAGAGAGACAGACAGACAGAGGGACAGATGAGAAGTAAGACAAACAGAGAGAGAGAGAGAGACAGAGAGAAAGAGAAAGAGAGACAGAGAGAGAGAGAGAGAGAAACAGAAAGAGAGAGAGAGAAACAGAAAGAGAGACAGAGAGACAGACAGAGAGAGAAAGGGATAAAGAGAAACAGAGAGAAAGAGAAACAGACAGACAGATAAGAAGAAAAAGAGAGGATGAGAGAGAGACAGAGCCAGACAGAGATAGAGAGCGTGAGACAGAGAGAGAAAGGGAGAAAGAGAGAGAGAGAGAGAGAGAGAGAGAGAGAGAGAGAGAGAGAGAGAGAGAGAGAGAGAGAGAGAGACACTTACGGAGGAAGAGGCAGAGACAGACAGACAGAGACACAGCGAGAAACAAGAAAATTGAGAGACACAGTTAACACAAACATACCATTCTTGAGAAAGGAAACATGGTTGAGAAAATCTGAAACAAAAGGGCATTTTTTAAAATATGGAACTTTAATAAATCTGTTTGGATATTTATATGTTTTTTTGGCATTTATTCTATTTATTCTTTAATAATGCAAAGCTCTGCATAATTTAGCAATATAAAATAAACAAAGAAAATTCACACTTTTTAGTAGAGCAGTAGGATTAGAACACAAGTTTGAGTACATGAGCAATTGTATCAGAGGTGACAAAGAATAAAAATAACCCCCCCAAAAAAATCTTATTATTATTATTATAATTATAGAAAGTTAAAAAAGGGGAAAAAAAAAAAAGATCTGATACTGAGAAAAAAAAGTGGAACATAATTTGTATGAGAGGAACTTATAATTTCACTTGTTTGTTGATACCAGTGTTTTTATATCCTGTTCCTGTTTGCAAAAGGTTTAAAGTTGGTCATAAATAAATTCTACATAAATTCTAAAGTAACTGAATTTAAAATTATAAAAGCACAGCTATAAAAACTATGGTAATAATATACACAAACAATAATTAAATTGACAGATGGCGTTAGTTCACATCCATGTTTGCTGTTGTTTTGCTGTGACTTGTAAAACCAAATATTTTCCAAACTTGAAAAACCTGACACATATTTTAAAGTTGTTTATTAATAGGGTTGGGAAGTGTCTGAAAAACTGTGAGGAAACATCAAGACTACTCAACTTCAAATTAACCATTGACCTAAGCTTGTTTAATCAATATATTATCAGTACAAACGTGTCACAATTGCACAATTCTGAACAGTGTAAACAATTTAAGTGCTTCTATAAGTAAATGTAAATATAAAACCTATTATGACTATTAAAAAGAAAGTTGGTTTGGATTTACTTCTTCTTTGGTCTTACATGCAGAATACTGTCATACAGTACAGAAATTTGGGCAGAGCCAAAAAGAAATTCATGCACACAAAACTAAGAGTTATTTTTACAATATATTTTTGTGTGAATACAACATATAACTAAATATTTAATGTAATGTACAAAAACTCTACAAGACTATGCTATAGTAAATGTTACAACCAAGATATATATATCATAAAGCACTGGGTTCTGTAATCACCCCATAGAGTAACACAACCAATTAATGGTACTAATGACATGAGCATGAGAATCTCCAGCCATCGATGACTTTTTGGATAGATAAGTTGTCTATAATGACAATAAGCGGGATACCTAGTGTATACTTTAAGAAAGATAATGATAAAGCACAGCAAACAGACAAATTGCCTACTCATGCTGATTTTTCAGAGGAGAGAGATGCTAGCTGTTATCACAATGACCAAACAACAACCTTTATCAAAAAAGCATAAAAGACACATGATCATATATTGATGGTAACCACTGTTATCACAATGACCAAACAACAACCTTTATCAAAAAAGCATAAAAGACACATTATCATCATATATTGATATTAGGCAACGACACCTAAAACGCTAAAAAAGGTTAGCTGTAACATGATTTTTGAGAACCTGGGTAATGCTTACCTTGTTTACTAACTGTTAACAACGACGGACTAAATTGTGAATGCCACTGTACAAGTTTAAGGGCGTTTTCCGTTGTGGCTAATGAGACGAAAACCTCTTAACAGTCATATTGAGTTCTTTTCAGGAAAAAAAAAAAAGCCGGCGAAAAGACAATTGCTGATTTTATCGAACGAGCAGAAAACATTCGGTCACATGAGTGCTACGAGCATTCCAGATGTGTAAAAGACTAGATGAGATATATAAAATGACGAATAGGACACAAGGCCCCTCCAGGTTGTTTATAAATCTAGGAAATCTATGTAGGAAGTGGCGTACACTTTGACACGCCCACTTTTTTGTCCAACCGCTCCTGCCCAGCAGTTTATTGTCTTGTTTTGATTATAAATTTACCATTTAAAACATTTCAAAAACATTTTAGCGAATTTATATGTTATACTCAACTACAGTATTTATTTATTTATTTATTTATTTTTTTAAAAACAAGAATATTTACTTCCGTGTATTTATCTTGCGTCGTTATGGTAACCGGTCTACTTCCTGTAGTCCTTCGAAAGGCAACACAAGCCAGCTGCAGAAAGTAGCCTTAATTGATGTGTCACAAGTTTGTTAGTTACGCTAAATTGCTAAGACTTCAAAATAGGCATGGCGCATTATAGAGTAAGTGTTTTTTGTTTTTTTTTTTGTTTAATTGTCATTATTTTTATTGATGCCGTGGTTGCCATGTGCTGTAAATCATGCTAATTCGCGGCTAGTTACATTGCAATGCCTTTCAATGAATAGCTAACTCAGTTAAAATAAATTCTGGTGCTGAAATTCACGCATGTAACTTTCGATGAAGTGTCCAGTGTGTTGACATTTTTTGTCTACAAAATTGCAGACTTCAAACGAGTCCAAAAGGGAACAGTTTAGAAGATATCTAGAGAAATCTGGAGTTCTCGACACTTTAACAAGCGGTGAGTGAAATTAACTAATTAAATAACAATCTTAATACTGTTTGTTTTTTTTTTCTTGTGTGGTTAATATATTTTTTTGTTTTGTTATAGTTTTGGTGGCACTCTATGAGGAGGCTGATAAACCCAACAATGCTTTGGAGTATCCTTTTATTATGAATGTTGGCAAATACAAAGTCTCTGTTACAGAAGTGAAACTTACCCATGATTATATATGTTTAAGTGTATTAGTATTTGTAGATTTTCATTATATTTGTATCTATTTTTTGATGAGTGACAGTCATTGCAATCAAAATAAATGCAATATATTTCAGGTGACCACTTATAGAACATTTTGTAGATGGGGGACATGTTGAATGTGGTGGAACATGGAGGGATTGGATCTCAAGATCATAGATTATAGTTTTTATCAATCATAACACACATAGATAGAGTGGAATAGGAATCGGTGCCAGCATGTTAGATCCCCGAAAGCAGACACTGGTGGGACATTCTCTAAATAACTAGGACAAGATATATCGCCGAGAACATGCTGTTCACCCTAGATATATTGGAATCAGATGAATTATGAGTTCCAAGTATTCCTTGTTTAAAAAAGAAAAAAAAAAAAGTAAAATCAATTGCCAGCATCACCAGTTGACCTTGACATTTGAAAAGTTTCATAAAGCTTCACCTGGGAGCTGCTGGTCCAGAGCCGGCCGACACAGAGGCTTTGAGAATGGAGCTGTCAGATTTGCAACAGAAGTGCAATATGCTGATGGAGGAAAACAAGGAACTGAGGAACAGGGTGAGCAAAAAGGGCAGCAAAAACTGAAATATGACTAATTAGTTTCTGATGCACTAACATTGTGAAAACACAGAGTGAATCACATAGGGAGCAGCCAACATAAAGAAATTATTGTTATCAAGCACATTTTATTAACATGAAATCTACATTTTTGCACTTAGGACATTTATTTTTGGAAGGATTTTTACAATGTTTTTCTCTTGTACCTACAAAGTCAGAATAAATATGGTATCTTATATTGTGTACTGCAAGCATACAAAGGACTGATCCACTGCTGTTTTGTGTTTTTGTGTCACAGCTGATGCAGTATGAGCCAGCGCCTGAGGAGGGAGCAGCTGAGTAGAGGAGAGCGATGTAATGGAGTAAAAAGAGAAAGAAAAAGATTGTGGTATTTTTGTATTGCCTCTTTGTTTATTACATAATTATGGATGTACAGTGAACATAAAACACTGATTCTTTTTGTTATTTAACGTGATGCTACATCTGCCTTCTCAAAATAAATGTTTTTTTTTTCCAGGATTTGGCATGATCATTGGTCTAGTGTCACATTTAAATTCAGCCATTCGTCATTATTATTTGACAGTTTAAGGAGACATAGATGCAGGAATTATAAAACATCAACTTTAAACATTTATAAATTGATAAATAGCTCAGATAATACTTAGTCATTCAAGATTGTTTTGCTTTTTCAAAACTAAGGCCATACTATTTCATACAAAGATATATTTTTAGACTTACTATGCATCACAGACCCTAAAACTTGTCAAAGAGCCATATTTCACTCCCTCTCCAAGAGTAAAGCAAATGCCATGTTCCTAATGCTGAACTACTGGTTAGTTACATAACCGGTAACATTTATAGATTCTGTTTTACTTTTTCCATCCATCTTCTAATCATTGGAAAGAAATCATTAACTGTTTCTGTGTGCTGCTACGGCCACGGGATGAGTAGGGAAATGCAATATGGAATTGTCAATCTACTTTTCATATTATTTTTATAAAGTTTATATGGGGTATCGGTCAACCAAAGATTTTCTTTGAATACATGTGTCATTTTGATGCCTAACTATGCATTAATAAATGGATTATGGTTTATGTTTTATAAGCATCTAACTGTAACCCATCTAAGGCTTCCAATGGCTCTTATATTTACTTTTTTGCAAATATTTAGTTTTTTGCAAGTGCTAAAATGAGTAGCTCTCTGGCATTATTGTTCTGTAAAGATGGCTCACCGAAGGAAAAAGGTTGGAAGCCCCTGGAATACACTACTGAGGCCCCACCTTATGATGATCTTGTTTCATTCCATGTGTTTTGTTCCTTTCTTGCTTGTCTTTTCACAGACCTGACTCAGCCTAGTGGTGGACACACTACCTGTTTATCTCCATGGATATGTATAGATAAATTTCATAATCTTCCAAAATGTTGCTTAAATTTTCTACCTCCATAGAGTGATACAGATGACATTCACCACCACCAGAAATGTAACACAATAGTGCTTCAACACCAGTCACCTTTTAGTTGTTAGAAACTGAAGTTAAACCTGCTCAAATCCTTACCTGTATTTTATTTTCCTAACACACAACTTTTAGGACGCAGTCCCATTACTCCCTACATGAAATGTTCCATGATGAAGTGAGGATCCTCTTATCTGTGGTAAGTGTGTGGTCGTGTGTCATGCCTGGTTGGAGCTTTTATTGACTAACTTTGGAATCATCTTGCCCATGTCTAGTTTATATTTGCAGATCAGTGGGTGCTCGTCTGCTGCTTGCACTACTCGTTGCAGAAACTCTTCTATTTGGCGATGAGGCTGTGGGGCTGTTACTCTCTCTTGAATGGCGCGAGACTGAACTCAGCTCCCCTGCTGAATCTGGACTTTGGGACCTGCTTTGGGACCTTTTGCTCAGCTCCGATTTGGATACCAGCCTTGGCCTTGGTCCAACGCTTCTTAACTTCATACTGTTGTTATTTCCATGATAGGAATCGCCACTATCTGAACCAGTCCCCTCTACCAAAGTGGAGCAATGCCAAGGCGGGCTAAGTCTACGTGATTTTCTTAGTAAACTTGTGGGCGCCTCTGTTACTGGAAGTGTGGGGTACTCCGATCTTGGAAGGTCCATATTCTCATGTTGAGATGATGAACCTTCTTCTGGATCGTCCAGTTTGTCACCAGAAGGGGATCTAGTCTCGCTGCTTGTGTTGTTTGAGTTACTGTTTTGTTCAGTTGGACTCAGAACAGCTTCTTTGTCTTCCTTGTGGATGTCAAGTTTCACACCAGAATCACCTTGAATTGGCACAAAAGCAGATGAACCACTCAGAAGAGGGTAGTTTGGTCCATTGCCTTGCTTTTCTAGTAACAACGTATACCCGCTTGGAGCTGATGGCATAGTGGTCTTGCGTGCCACCGATGTCCCAGTGCAAACTTGATGCACCACCGAGTTTTTCTTGGATCTGCTGTCATAGTAATCATCCAAATCATCTTTTAAATGTGGATAGAAGTCCAAAATGATCTTCTTCACCCGCTTGTAACCCAAATGCATAATCTCAAGTAGGCTCAAAAACAATGAAATGCAAGCAATCACCTGCATAAACATCATAAAAACTGTCTTCTCTGTTGGTCTTGAGACAAAGCAGTCCACTACATTAGGACAGGGCTCTCGTTCACACTTGTAAAGCGGACTTAGGCGATGCCCATAGAGAAGGTATTGTCCAGTCATGAAGCTTACCTCAACTATAGACCTGGTTACAATATGCGCAACATATGTACAAAGTAGAGACCCCCGTAATGGAGCTTTGTTGAGTTTGCTCTGCTCTAGTTGTCTCATTTCTTTCTCAATCCGCCTTCTGACCTCTACCAATTCCCCATCCACAGCTTCTAACTCACGTTTTAGAGCTACTTTCTTGCAATGACGCTCTTTTTCCAATGCACGAAGCTGGTATATAGCGTGCCCCATGTAAACCAATGATGGAGAAGACACAAAAATCACTTGAAGGACCCAGTAGCGAATGAGGGAGATGGGGAAAGCTTGGTCATAGCAGACATTTCGACATCCAGGTTGATCCGTGTTGCAAATAAAGTCGGATTGTTCGTCATTCCACACATCTTCAGCAGCAACACCCAGAACCAGCATCCGAAATATAAACAGGATAGTCAGCCATATTTTTCCAACCATAGTGGAGTGGATATGGACCTCCTCCAAAATCCCTCCAAGGAAGTTCCAGTCTCCCATGGTT
>KN513423.1:0-36619 GCA_000787155.1 Scartelaos histophorus | reverse complement strand
CTCTGTAAGAAAGAAAATAATTATTTACATTTTAGGGCTAGATACATGGACAGATGGATGGACAGACAGATAAATACTTTATTGATCTAGACCGATTGGTAGATAGATTGGTAGATTGTGTTGGGACGTATCTGGATACATACAAATTCAATACTATTTTTAAGTAAATGTGTTCTGGTAGTTACTGTTTAATTTGGTAGTATTCAGAATACAGTTACTTTTCTAAAAATCTAAGTAATACATACAGTATTTGATCATGTAATTTAGGCTTCAAACTGCACAGAATCAGTGAAAAATAATACTCAGGTGTGATTTTTCCTTCTCCAGTTTGTGAGAGATAATTCTTACCAAATGTAAAGCTGATTTAGGATACAGTACTCTGATTGGACCATGTATCCGGATATATTCAAAGTATTCTTCCCATCACTGCCAAAAGAGACGTTATTTGCACTTTGCAGAGGCCAATATTTTGTTTGGCCCAACCAACCAACTTCTTAAAAATAAATTTTATTTGAGCACTTCTGTGTGATAAGGGCATTGTGGAAAATGTGAATACATTTCTCTCTTATTCATTTTGTAATAAAACAAGTGTCTGGATGAGTTTCTTCAAAATAAAAATCTGATCATTTAGCAAAAAGTTAAAAAATTCAGCCCAAAAAGGGTTCTGGCCACGGAAAACCCTTATTAGTTGATATCTAGATACATACATTCATTTACCTTTTGTGTTTTGCTTTAGAGTTACATCTGACAACATCTTTACATTGAATTAAGTCAACTAACATTCAGTAACATGTTCTTTGGAAATAGTAAAACTCACATTTGCCTAGTTTGTGCTGTTTTAAAATGGGGTACAGAAATTAATTCATACTATAGTAACAATTAGGCAGATTACAAGGATTTATTCTTACTTTTAAAAAATGCTCTAACCAAAGTCTGGCAGCCTATTTTATTAAGAAAAGTCTAAATATTTCAGTATTTTATGGAGTGCAGATGCCAAAACATAAGTTGGCATTATTTTAAATTTCATGTAGCCATTCATGGATCTCAATGCAATGAAAAATGTGTAATGTTGCCATAGAAATATTCTATAACAATATTCTATAAATTGAATAGTTAAAAGTCATTCCTAAAAATACCGTCTATAAACAGGGAGCTAAAACACATGGATTTTAAAAAATAAAAGGTGTACTTTTAAAGCTACAGAATTCTATACACTTACCTCTCATCTTAGATATTATGGGCCTCCTCCATTGACAAAACATTGCACCGTAAACTCATATCTCACCAATTTGAACCATTTCAGTCTGTTCAAAGCGTAAATCTCCTGTTCTGTTTGCCTGGGATGATGCCTGTTCAGTGTAGAGTAAATTCTGTGGGCTGGGGTCGATATTGTAGCAGGGCTGTAGTGGCAGGTCCCTGCAGCGGTCACTGTGAATGGGACGTTCAGTCATTAACACTGCTCAGGATTGACTCTACTCTCTCATGTTGAACCCACAGGACCCTGCACCAGGATGAACTTTGTAAACAAAGGGGTGTCAGGGCACATTAGTTTATTCAGATAACTAGAATAATCAGATAACCCAATAATTAGATCTGATTTAGGTGTGTTTACGAACAAGCCCAAGAGATTTTTTTTTTTACTTGAATTTGTAAAGTAAAGTATAATGAATTTTACAATAACTTTTCATCTTTAACATTCATTTTTCAATTTGTGTCACATTAGTTTCCTCTTTTTATATAATTTCTTGTCAAAACCTGGACAGTTGAGAACAATCTGAAATCAATCTGATTACTAACACACACCAGTTGTAACTTTTTCAAATCCCAGAAACATAATGAAACATAACAAATATCAGTACCTAAAAGATAAAAGTGTGCTTAATTTATTCCCAAAATGCATTCCTTGAAAAGACAGCTGGAGACCAAATATCTTTCTTTCTGACCAAATTATACTAAAATAATTTATTGTAAAAGTGACAGACAGTTTTTACTGGTAATTATGACGATGATGCAAATGAATGCAAAGAGGGCCTGAGTAATAACCAAAGCAGCACATTTAGATCTGTATGCCTTTTATACCTTCTGCTACTGACATGTTCACTTAGATCCACTTTCTTGCATTGTAATTATTTCATTCTCAGGTCAGCAGTTTATATTTAATGGCCCTATATTGCACTAATATCCAGGGTTTGTGTGTTAAACAAGTGTGAATGAAACAAAACACAATTCCATGTATGTTTTTGATGTGACGTTTTAAACAATCGCATATCAGAATATAGTGTAATAAGGGGCTTTCAAGGTAAAAAACACAAAAACAAAAAAACCCCAACAATTTATATGTAATATTTTTGATAACTTTTTTAAAATAATGTTTGATGTGCTTGATAATCACTACCGTGTCTCTCTATTGACTCATGTCTGTTTAATACATTTGTTCTGTAATTATTGACAGGACACGTCCGATTTCACGCCTGGCTGATGCTTCACTGTGGCTCCAATTTAAAATGTCCACCACTGCACAATGTCCCATTTACATGCAAAGAGGGCCTGAGTAATAACCAAAGCAGCACATTTAGATCTGTATGCCTTTTATACCTTCTGCTACTGACATGGTCACTTAGATCCACTTTCTTGCATTGTAATTGTTTCATTCTCAGGTCAGCAGTTTATATTTAATGGCCCTATATTGCACTAATATCCAGGGTGTGTGTGTTAAACAAGTGTGAATGAAACAAAACACAATTCCATGTATGTTTTTGATGTGACGTTTTAAACAATCGCATATCAGAATAGTGTAATATGGGGCTTTCAAGGTAAAAAAAACAAAAAAAACCCCAACAATTTATATGTAATATTTTTGATAACTTTTTTAAAATAATGTTTGATGTGCTTGATAATCACTACCGTGTCTCTCTATTGACTCATGTCTGTTTAATACATTTGTTCTGTAATTATTGACAGGACACGTCCGATTTCACGCCTGGCTGATGCTTCACTGTGGCTCCAATTTAAAATGTCCACCACTGCACAATGTCCCATTTACAAAAATCAATCAGTGTGTCTGGATACAAGGCCTTTTGTTCATGTTCATTATCAAACCTTCACTGCTAATATAAAAAACATACATTACAATCTAAACTGTATTTTAGCTAAATGGTTTATAAAGCAGGACTAAAATAACAAAAATAAATCAAATAGCAGTTATTCTAAAACAAGACAAATAAAAATGTCTCAAGTCAAACATTGTGGTCCTGACACTGGGGTGCTTTTGATTTAACTATACTACAAGTCAAACAATGAAAGGAATTGCAAGTACTCAAGGATTGCCTGGTTTATTACTCAAAAATAACAGATTTTCTAGTAGACAAAGAAGATTCGAGGCTAAAACATGCAAGTGACAACAGTTGTGAAAACAGTCATGTAAACACCAATTAACTCCTCATTTGGGACTTTAAAGACAGAACCACACTTTGAAAAGGTCCAATGTTACAAATAAATAACTGAAAAAAATAAAAATTTTCAGTCACTGGTTGACGATGAACACTTCACAAAGATATTCAATTTCATAGCAGCTTCTTCCACACATTTCAAACTCAAACCTTGAAGCAATTCTTCTCCAAAGCATCTAAAAAACATTTCTGGTTTCCCTTTTAAGGAGAGTTCAGCATTAAGTAAAAGGCTATTAGTTTCTTTAGAGATGAACCTATTGTCTTCTCTTTTTGTCATCCAAAACTCTCAACATATTTACAAACTAAGCTCAGCTTTAACAAGGCTTAAAGATATAATAAACATGCAAAGCTTAACACAAGTTTGATTCTTTACTTCAGTAAAACATACCCAACAGAATTCCAACAGCCCTGAAAAACAGCCAGCATTACAAATGTACGTTTTAAAACTCGACACTGGAATGGTTTGTCAAACTATCATTAGATTAAAAAATACTGATTTACTTTAGCAAATGATGCATAGGGTTTAGGAAACCAAGTACTACAAATAAAAAGACTCTTTGTGAGCATAGCACTGAACACAAACAACTGTATAAAACCAAGCAACAGCACTGATCGTTAAATGTGACAAGCTTTTTACAAATGGTTCATGGGACAATACATTCATGTCAAAAACTTTCTTCTCTTCTCCTCTCAACGGCCTCCAGACTTCCGTCCAGCCCAGGATCTGGAGCGAGAACGGGATCTGGATGCAGAGCGTGAGCGTGAGTATCTGTGCCGTGGCTCCTCCTCAAAGTGAGGCGCCGCTGGAGGCTCCTCTCGAGGTGTGACTGAGCGCGAGCGAGAACGGGAGCGCGCACGAGACTCACGCCGAGGCCTTTGTCTGTAACTGAGCACAGAAGAGAGAGTGGAATAAAACATGTTAAAATCACAGTTATGAAGATTTTGAATGTGCTGCTGGCACAAGTAAGGGTTGTTTTAAATAAATGTTACTCACCCGCCATCTTCATGACTTCTGCTCCTTCGTCTTCGGTGAGATCTGAATAAACACAAGTCATTATTTAGTCATATTATCTATATAAAGCAATACACAGGTAACCGGAGACTGTTCTGGCAGAAGACTCACTCTCGGGGGCTAGGGGAGCGTCGGCGGTGGCGGTCATATGAAGGGCTGCGGGAGCGATACCGTTCATAGCTACGACTGCGTGATCGTCGACGACGACTGTCTCTATCATAGTCATCATAGCGAGAGGATCGTCCTGGAGATCGTCCCCCTGGAGATCGCCGCTCTTTCGACTTCATCTGATTTGGTGCTGTAGACAGGGCACCAGTCAGTGACTCAGACCATCATTATGTAGGTTTAATCTAGAGTTAAAGAATTTTTATACACACTCTTGCGGTCACCCTGGGCAAACTGTATCTCGATTTGTCGGCCGCAGACCCACTTCCTGTCCAGACTGTGTAGAGCATCCTCTGCGTCACGCACGTCTTCAAATGTGCTGCTGAGTTAAGGGTTTTGTGGCTTGGGTGAGGTCACATAAAACTGATTAACTCCAGGATTATTTAAACAATGAATTAAGCTTGTCAAAATGACTTCATAAACTACATTTAGTCAAACTTATGTTCAATAATTTTAGCAGGCTTTGTCATGCGTGCATTAAGTTTGAGACAGTGTCAACACACTGCTTTCTGCAGAGATTAGAAGCAGCAAGCTGTTTGATATACTTCTGAAAATCGACAAACGAGTAAATCAAAACAGTGCAGATTGATCATTAGTTCTGATTAAAAGGACAATGTCTTGGATATAAGAGGGACAGCTGATTTTGGTGTCAAATCGGTTTGGGAGGATACAAAACAATACAGACTTGTTACCTTGACTTGACTTTGACTTCATCTTGATCTTTAACCCTTTAATCGATTCGCAGACAGACTTCCTGCTTTCTTGTCTTAAACCTTTTCCAAGCATTGTCTCCGATCCCTTTTTCCTCTTCATGCTTTACTTTCTTTTCTTTGTCTTTCAAACTTTCACCCTCTCTCTTTTCCTCCTTTGGCCTCTTTGTCTTTACGGCTAATACAGCTAACGGGTCTTTGTAACTCTTTGTGGCCGCTCCACAACTGGACGCTTTTACATTTTCTGAAGCAATAACAGAGAAATAGTAGTGTGTTAGACATTTAATCAAATCATGTGCAAAAAGACAACAGACAAACAGCAAACCTGGTGAGAGAAGTATTTGTTAGGCACTGCAAATATAAGCACTTGCTGGTAAAGGATATTGAATGTATGCAAATCCTCTGGGCTGTCGTGTATAGAAGTCAAGAGGGATGTAGACATCTACTATGGGCCCATAGCGGCCAAACTCACGCCGCAAATCCTCAGGCCTGAACACCGTAAATACAAATATAACTCAACTGCCCAAAGGCAACACCTGCTACAGTATGTCTACAAACAATATAAACCATTTAAAAGACTTACCTGTGCTAAACTATGACATTCACATATGACTCATTCTATAGACATGTGAAATATTTATCTAATTTTCGTAAAGGTGCACTATGTAACTCTTTTAGTTTCCTTGGAGATGGTATTACTTTGGCTGGAAAATTCCATAGTATGGCATTAAAGTCAAATCAATTACATAATTTATTGTTAAAATATACTTTGACAAACATGCACTCTTACTGTGAGCAGGGTCGCCTATCACAGATCTGACCTGTAGCTTCACATGGTGGTGTAAACAGCTCGTCTCCATTGAGTTGAGCAGGTTTAATGCCATGCTGTAAACATTTCAGGCAAAGCAATAGTATGTCCATAGGATGATGCAGTGGCGTACCTCCGTCACTAGTTACATCTTTAAACAGGGCTTAGAATATAAGATATACAGCCACCTGACAAAAAGACCGAAACTGTTCATTTAAATTTAAATGTTGTGTATATAACATTAATATTGGTTCATACTGGAGAGGTGGATACCAAAATTTTGTTTTGTGGTAGTGATACTTAGTTAGTGTAATCACGTTTGTCTCTTCGCTAGCTAAAATGCTTCCACGTAGACAACATTAGCCGCATTAGCATGAACATTAAAGCTACGTGTCTGTGGCTCTTTCGCTTTATACATTGATTTGTGCAACTAAACACACGACGGGTCTCTTTACTGGTTTTAGGGACTGCATTTTGCTTATTCTGTGGTAGATTAAAACAGTATTTTTGATGTAAAGTTACGTATTTGATGTTGCTAGCTAAATTAAAACACGCGTTGCTTAGCTTCGCAGAACTCCGTCTGAAGCGATGATTTGGGGGAGATGTTTGGCATTTTTCCAAAAATAGTCGCATTTGTGCACTCACCTGGACTCATCCGCGATGTTCCGGACAAACAATGAGGTGTTTGGAGGCCGCATAACTCTAAATTTAATGTTAAATCACTTTCTGTAGAAGAATTTTAGCAATGGAAAATCTGCAGCTAAAGAATGCACCCCACATGCGCACTGAGGAAGCGCCCAGGGCTGATTCTTCACATAAATCAAACAGAGACTAGCGCAAGGCGGATCACTACTGCCCCCTGCTGGACGATAATATGCTGGTCCCATGCAGTGATGGATGGCTCAGTAATAATTCTTCTCGGTGAAAGGGATACGACATTTTAATGTAACAGAAGACAATCAAGTAATCAAGTAAATAACAACAACAACAACAACAACAACAACAACAACAGATGTTTAAAAAATGTTTAACCTCTCCACTGGTACGATAGAGACCTGAGAGCTTTGGCTTATTGTTACCTTACTTGTGGTCAAAATCCTTCACACATTTATATGCTTCTTAATTGTTTTTTTTTTTTTTTTTTTTTTTTTTTTTTTTTTTTTTTTTTTTTTTTTTTTTTGTTTTT
Organism: Scartelaos histophorus; assembly: GCA_000787155.1. Taxonomy (NCBI): domain Eukaryota; kingdom Metazoa; phylum Chordata; class Actinopteri; order Gobiiformes; family Gobiidae; genus Scartelaos; species Scartelaos histophorus. The sequence continues at coordinate 29,289 of KN513423.1, read as the reverse complement.
TTCTTTGAATATTTCTTCAAACTCAGACCAACGTTTAGACTCGTTTACTTTTGCTGGTGAATGTGACGGAGCCAGTGGTCACTTTCTAGAAAAAAATAAAGAAAACAATCAGTTTTCATTAGAAACACATCTGTTTTGTTAGAAAAATGTATTAACCTCGACCATGTCCTCTCCCAGCATTTCTCGGATGGAGGTGATTTTATCTGATTCTGTGATCAGTTTCCCGTTTTCCTCTTTGACTGTGCACTAAATAGACAAATATGAAATAATGAATTAAAATAAATGCACCCTTGTAAAGACACAGTTAGTTAGTTAGTTAGTTATATATTCTACATACTATAAAATTGGTATTGATATCTGTTGTTTCTCTTTTCTTGTCATGCATTATGATAAGATGTGGACACTATTTAATCTATTAGGTATTTAGCTTTTTATGCATGGAAACTACTTATGACCTTTTGGCTATTTCTCTGTTCTTCTGTTATTATCACAACCACTCCCAAGAAAAGGCCAACTTAAAGGTTCACAATGTAATTTTTCAGGTGAAGGTTAAGCTATTTACTTGTCTCATAAAGATGTTATAGCTTTGCCTGGAATGTTCCACAATATATCTATTTGGCATTTATTACATTTCCGATTTTTCCCCCAGATCTGACCTGTAAACTGTCTGATGGTCCCACATGCTTGTCTCCACGGAGATACTTTAAAAGCAGTCTCCATGGAGATGAGCAGGGGGTGTATCCTTCATTGGAAAAATTATGCAGTACACCTTTAAGTAAATTAATGTATATGCTTTTCTATTTATTATTTAATTTTCTCATTTTTAACCTGGACTCACCTTAAACTTGCGTCCATCCGGTCCAGTGATCTCCGACTCCTTTCCGATGCTGAAGGAGTTGACTGTGGTGCGGACTGGAGTTTTTATGGTGTAAGTGAAGTCTTTGCCATTTTGTTCTATTATGATCGTTGGCTTAATTTCTTTACGCATTTTTACAACCATCTCAGGTGCACCTAATGAAGACATCCCCATCAGCCAATGCATTAGAATTATTATCACGCTTTGACTGTTTAATGTCATGAGCTTTAAGTCATGTTATAACACTGTTACCTCATGAAAAACATACTTGGAGTTGTGTTTTGTTTCATTCACACATGCTTGAGTAACCCTTTATTATTACTGTCTACATCTCCAAAGCTCAAAATGAATCAGTTGTCATGTAGTGATACTTTTCAAATGAACAGCTACTTTTTACCTTTATTTCAGTAGAGATAGTCAATCCCAAGGCTGAAATTAAATGATTCCAGTGAAGGTATATACAGTTTAGAAACACAGTGGAGCACTTCATGTATTATGTATTACACATGACATTATGAGGTGGAACAAACTATTTTTAATTTGAGAAAAGAACTGAACTGCCTAAATCTGCAGGGTTTGTTTGTTTAATTAGGAAACAACATTATAACTTTAATCAGTAATATGGGCCTGTTATGGCTGTGTCTGTATGACAGACAAGTTGTGATATATTGTATTCAATTATCATTTTAAGCTAAATTAAAGTGCACAATGTAACTTTTTCTGACACCTGCTTTTCTCTATAAATATGTTTTTGATTGCCTGGAATGGTATGTCATTAAACTTGCTTGCTTGCACTTATTGCATTTATTGAAGTTTAGGTGTTTTTATTGCTTCCTTGAAAAAAACATGTGTTCTACAGGTCTAATTTAAACGTAGTCCGGTGTTGTCAACTGCTTGTTTTGATGGAGAAAATTAATGCCACTGTGGAACATAATATCTCTATGTAGGCAAAAGGTTTTGGACCCTCTAGCAGTCTATTATTCTGTATATTGGAAATATACTCTACCATCTACTCAAACAATGCAAGAGACTCTGAATTCAAGTCAGTCTAACTTCCATTTACTCTATTTTATCCAAGTTATTTATATAATTAAATAAAAATAAATAACATAGCTTTTACCGACTGCTTTAAGAAACTCCTCCAGGTTTTCCTCAGCATACACTTTCCAGGTTCCAGAGAAGTCCATAGTTTCTGCAGGTCCTTGGCGTTAAGTGTAGTGCTAGATAATGTTTGTTGTTGTTGTGTTGTCACTTTCCCATCATCCTCCCTGGCGTTGGTAAGTTGGGGACCTAAACCTCCCTGTTATTTAGGAGCCAGTGTATCGTCAGGGGATACACTTTTAAACAGTAGGATCTGTACAGTTTAATTCATGGAAAATGAATGCATTTTTAATGAATGGTTTCTTGAGTTCTTTAATTAGTGTTATGTATAAATAATAATTACTTCATTAGCTTCAAAGATTCTCAGACACTTGGATGACAATTTTCACTACAGGGACCATTAAGTGTACATTAACCTTGATTATGTTTTATATTATATGGTTTAAATTAAGAAAAATGTATAATTGTTTCAACAAATTTGACCTGAAAGAAAACCTATAAACCTAAAAATAAATATGTGCTCTAATGGTAAAAGCTACAACTGCATAAAATGTAGATAATATAGTAAGATTGGGCATATTGGAGTGTAATATTAATAACACAGCAACCTCCGAAAGTCCCTTGAAATTAAAGTTGTTTTCAAAACAGGGCACGATAATAATAATATTGTTGAATTCTTCAGTTCATTAATTTTGTGTTTTTAATACCCCCAGGACTATGGCATGTTGGTAAATATATACTTCTCTACATTCATATTCATATCATAACTTTTCAAAGCAAATCAACAGGAACAAGACCATTGTTCATTTCCTAGTTTATTTACATAGCATAAGGTGTTACAGTAAAATTCCTTGTCACCATTTTATAAATACACCGTTCAGGTTTGATAACCATCAATAAAATACTTCCTTCAAACCTTTGAAACACAAACAAGTTTTTGTTTTCTGCACCTTAAATGTTTAGTGTATCATGCAAAGCAGAATTAAAATGAAAAGAAAATAATATGGTTTCAATTATTGCTTTAAAAACAAGCAAAACAAAAAATGCATAAAATAAATGCACATCTAATGGATGAACAAATACTGGAGGTGGTGCAAAGCAAAATATACTTTTTTCAAAACAATGTTAACGAATGGCTTTCAGCATTAGTGCTCTAAGTATCTTTAATATACAGTACAATACTTGTCTATGAGAAGTCCCACTAAAATGGGCCACGTGTAGATACAAACATTCATTGGTTTTAGCCCTGTGTACGGATTGTGATAGCGACAGTACAAATGTTTTAACCTGAAAACATTGGGAAGCTGCTCGTTCAGTCATGCATCAGTCAGTTTACAGTGGGACCACTGCACCATCAAGTTAAGCTACTAAACTGCTTTAAAGTGATACAGAGTATTTGCAGGCACTTAAAGAAGCTTGGTTAAGGTCTTTTAGTTGCTAGTGTTAAAATGGTCCATTGTAAAAACAATAGATTAAAATATTACTTTAGCACATGCTTTTCAATAAAATTCATATAAAATATTTGTTTACAGTGGTTTGGTTAAAATAATTGCCAAGAATTGCAGGAAGACATGTGAGCAGGAAGCCGAAGACAAAACACTGTGGACACAAACATGAATGAGGATTCATTCAAACTTAAACATTTGATTTGTATAAACGTGTCAGACTTACCTTTTGAAATGTCAGTCAGTGCCTGGACTTTTTTATTGTTGGGAGTTTTAGACTGAACTGTTGGGATCCATCCAGAAGCTGTGTCCATTCATTTGTTTCAATTAGTTTGGAATTGTTTTGCTGCAGTATAATGCAGAATTCAGAGTTTAATGATCAGCAGTGAACATAAGAAGCTGATCTTGAAGCTTGGCATTTCAGAATAAAGATATGTCGGTTTTCATGGGGACTAAATTCTGCTCTGCAGAGTAGCTAATAAATCTTTCTTTATAATAATTGTCTAATTTCACAAATATATACAGAATGTACAACCAAATTTTGTTCATAGATGGGCACTTTGTCAAAAAGTATCAAAATAAAACTAATTCCAGTCATAAGAACATAATTGATAACTCTTAACAGTTCCATATTTGAGTTCTCGGTATGTCGTCTGCTAAATACAATAACTCTGATAAGAAAGCACAAGTAAATAAAGAATATACATCTACCAAAATAATTCAGCTTGTATAAAATAAATCTAAATCTTTGTAACAACTACATGCAGAGCAGAATAAAGGTCGTCTTCATTCCACTGTTAGGCATCCAGTGACAGTCCTCAGTAGCGACGCGTGTAACTGGGAGAGCCAAAGGATGTGGAAGAGCCGTAGGTGGAGGAGCTGTAGGAGGTGGAGGAGAAGGTGCTGCTGAAGCCAGAGCCTGTGGCGTCAAAGCTTCCTCTACGAGACCCCGACCTAGACCCAGTCCTGGACCCAGACCTGGATCCGGTGGCTGACCCAGAGCCGCTGATGCTGTAGGGGCTGTACAGGCCTTTACTGGACTGAGAGGAGGCTTCCAGTAACCTCAGGCCAGTTCCCTCCTCAATCATGCTCCGATCCATAGCATCTTTATAGGAGATCTTCAGTTTTGTTTTGGGGCAGGTGAGGTATTTTGTATAAGCACTCACATCTCTAAGTTTTTGTGCCGTGCGTGCGTCCAATGTCCCTTTCCTCACGGCCTCATCAACAGAGACTCTACCAGTAACATCTGGTTCGATCAATCCACCAGTCAAATACTGGACTTCAAGGAACCTCTGGCCTGCTTCATAATATAGCCATCCCTTCTTTAAGGCTTGGGCAGCAGACATTTGGCTTTTGGTTCTCGGGTCTTCAAAACCATTGTAGGCCTTTTGGGCAAGAGCCATGCGGTCAACCATGATTTTCTCCACTAGTCCTTTGTTCATGGCATCTGTGACTGAAAACTTCTCGCCTGTATTTGGGTCAATGATGCCACCCGTGCAAGCCTGAGCCTCTAGCAATCTTTGTCCAGTGATATTGTCCACAAGATTTCTACGTATAGCCTCTGTCACTGATACCTTCTCTAGTGTCTCTGTGTCTAGGATGCCTGCCACTGGTCCAGTCTCCTCTGTGGGGTCATTCCATGTAGTAGCTGGTGTTTTAATTGACGGTATTGGACTCATAGTGTATGAAGAGGAAGAACCGAATGAGGACGAACGTGATCTATTTCCACTCATGTTTCCAGAAAGCATGTCTGCGAATTCCGTAATAGAGAGGGTGCCGCCTCTGTATTGATCCAGTGCTGATTTATCAATTAGACCCCTTGAAATGGCATCATCAATATCATACTGTCTTCCTGATCGCCTATCGATAATCATTGACTTCACGACTCCATCTGAGGAGGTGATGGTTATTTCCTCCCATTCGCACTCTTGTTCAGACAGTTCAATGTAAGTTTGGTGGTCTATTAGTCCTTTTTGATAAGCTTCATAGACAGACATCTCTTTGCCTGTTTCTGGATCTACAATGACAACACGTCTCTTGCGAACAGAAGACTTTGATGATGTCTTCCTTTCACGTTTCTTTTCTTTAAGCAACAATAGCGCCAGGCCAGTTTCAGGGTCTGTCATGCATCTCTCCATGAGCTGAAGATAAGTGAGATTTTCCTCTGTGTTGGGGTCAAAAAAGCCTTTCGTATCATCTGATGGATCTGTAAGGATTTGATTCATTTCTTCGTCAAATAACCCACGTTCATAAGCCGCTTCCACTGGCAAACGATGACTTTCTTGTGGGTCAATAATGCCTCCGGTTGCTATTTGAGCCTCTAGCAAACGAATACCATGATCTTTTAGGATTAACCCCTTTTTCATGGCTTGAAAAAGAGAGATGACTTTACCGGAGTAGGGGTCTCTGTAGCCAGTTACTGCACGTTCAGCTGATAGAAGTTTGTCTTTGAATTCTGGCCCTACCACTCCCATTTTGACAGCTTCGTTGACGGTAAGTTTAAGATTTTTGATTGGGTCTATCACATACCCAGTTGCAGCCTGGGCCTCAAGGAGCTCAAAGGCAGTACCAGGTCTAATCATAGTCTTCTTCATGGCTTGGTAAATGGATAGACGATCTTTGGTTGATTCAACAAAGACACCAGCGATGCAACTTGTGCCTTCAAGATACTTTCTGAGGTCTCTGCTAACTTCCTCAACAGTGATAGTTCCTTCTAGAAGTTCATTGTATGTTTTTTGATCAATGATTTGTGAACGCAGCAACTCTTCAATTGTAATTTGCTTTCTGAGACCTTTGAAAAGCAAAGCACGGTCAGCCAGTGACAACAAACGCATGCCAGTTTCCTTATCAACTCTACTTCTCTTAAGCAATTGGGCATAAGATTGATTCTCATCTGTGGTTGGATCAATGAAACCTTTAATTTCACAACTTGGTTCCGATATTCTGTCCAGTGTCTCTTTATTAATGTAACCACGCTGCATTGCCACATCATTGGGCAGGCGGAAGTAGTATTCTGGATCCACCAGTCCTCCTGTTGCATTCTGAGCTTCTAGCAGCCTCAACGCATAATCTTCTGGGATAAGACCTTTTTTCATTGCTTGGAAAATTGAAATGATTTTACCACTGTATGGGTCTTTGTAGCCAGTGACTGCTCTTTCAGCAGATAGGAGCTTGTCATGTAGTTCAGGACCAACTAAACCTTTACGTACTGCTTCGTCAACTGTCAACAATTCATCTTTGATTGGATCTATTATGAATCCAGTTGCTGCCTGAGCTTCAAGTAGATTCAAAGCTACTTCTGGTTTCATCTGGCCACTTTTCATTGCTTGATAGATGCTGATTCTCTTAGGCATGTCTGACATAATACCAGCAATGCAACCAGTACCAAAGAGGTACTGTTTAACTGTGGGCTTTTCCATAACTTCTCGAATTGTCATTTTTTCTTGCTTCAGAAGGTTGTATGTGTTCAAATCAATGATTCTAGCATTGTAAAGCTCCTCTATGGTAATTCTCCTTCTGATAACATCACAGGACATGCCTTGTTCAATCTTCAAATCCTCTCTTTGCTCAATAATTTCAATGATGATGATAAGCATTCGTTCTTTTGTAATAAGGCCTCGGCGATACTGCTCCAAAAGTCTTTGTTTTTCATTATCTGGCAGCATATTTGAATTCATGACTTCCCAGATGGTCATTGTCTTTCCTTTTGCATCTTTTCCTGGAATATCAATTTGTGTATTGGCCAAATCAGTTTGTGCTTGCTCTTCGGTAACCTGGTAGGATTTTTCAACAGGTGCAGCTTCTACTTTGAACACTGGCAGGTAGCACAAGCCAGAAGTAGGATCTCTTGTGCATTTTTCCAGCAACTGCTTGTAGGTAACGTCTTCATTTGTTTCTGGGTTTGTGAAGCACTTAACATCTCCAGAAGGTTCATTGAAAGATTTCACCATTTGCTTGCTCAAGTATCCACGTTTGATTGCCACTTCATTAGGGACACGATGACTGCTAATCGGATCAATGACACCGCCAGTGGAAAACTGAGCTTCCAGAATGGGAATTGCATGTTCTCTCAAGACAAGCTCCTTCTTCATAGCTTGTAGAAGGGAGATCTTATTTCCTGTGTATGGGTCTTTATATCCAGTCACTGCTTTTTCAGCCAATAGCAGCTTTTCATGAAGTTCAGGTCCAACAACTCCATCCTTAACAGCCTCGTCCACTGTGTGTTTCTGATTTTTCACTGGATCACTTATAAAACCAGTGCCAGCTTGTGCTTCCAATAGTGCCATAGCTGTCTTTGGCTGCAAAATGTTCTTTTTCATTGCTTGATAAATACTCATCTTTTCATCTCCCATGGCCACACCATCAATTAGGTCTGTACCTTTTAGATATTTCTTAACTGCGTCACTCTCACTAACTTGTTTAGGTGTAATTTTGCCTTGTTGTAGCTTGTCAAATGTAGCTTTATCAATGATGTTTGAATCTAACAGAGAATTGGCAGAGACTGGGACCCGAAGGCCTTCAAATGGAGTGTCTTCTTTCTTCTTGTCCTCTCTCTCATCCACCATTGTAATAACAATCTTGATTAACTTTTCAATTGTGACATGTCCTGTTCGATATTGTCTGATCAGCTCAATCCTCTGCTCTTCTGTTATGTACTCAGAGTTAATAATCTCCCAAATTGTAATTTTTCTACCTTTGAATGGCCCATAGTCAAGCTCCATTGTTTTCTGCATAGCTTCTTTAGCCTTAGCCTCCGTTAGCTGTTTTTCCTCCTTTGGTTTTGGTGCCTTCTTTGACAATGCCAGCAAGGGCAGTCCTGTCTCTTTGTCTGTGACACATTTGCTAATAAGTTGTTGATAGGTAGCATCCTCTTGTGTATTAGGATTGCAATACACTTTTGTTTCCTCACTTTCCTTGTTTAGACTCTTGCTAGTTTCTTCATCAAGGTATCCACGCTTGAATGCAAGGTCGTGAGGGATGCGATAGCTTTTTACTGGATCAACAATTCCTCCTGTTGCCAGTTGTGCTTCCAGTAGACGAACGCCCTGATCTTTCTTCACAAGACCCTTTTTCATGGCTTCAAACAGTGATATCTTTTTACCAGAATATGGATCTTGATAGCCACTGACCGCCCTCTCCGCAGAAAGTAGTCTCTCATGCAACTCCGGTCCAACAAGCCCAGACTTAACTGCTTCATCAACTGGGACCCTTTCGTTTTTAACTGGGTCAATGATGAATCCAGTTGCAGCTTGAGCTTCCAGGAAGTTTAGGGCAGTTTCTGGGGACAGTAAATCTTTTTTCATGGCTTGATAGAATGGCATTTTCTCTTTTGTTGGTTCGTTCAGCAAGCCAGCGATACTTGGAGTTCCTTGCAATGCCTTCTTTACTGGATCCATGTCAGCAATCTCCTTAACAGTAACTTTACCATTGCTGAGTTTATTGAACAGGTCTTTATTGATAACTTTAGACTCTAGCAGCTCATTGGCAGAAACAGTAGATCTCAAACCATTAAAGACATTATCTTTATTCTTCTCCTTGTCCTCAACAACGGTGATGACAATTTTGATAATTTTCTCGACTGTAATCTTGCCGGTTTTGTATTGGCGAATTAGATCTTTTCTTTGGTCTTCAGTGAAATATTCTGAATTGATAATCTCCCAGATGGTAACATTTTTCCCTTTGAATCTTCCAAAAGGCACATCCAATTTTGACTTACTAAACATCTCTTTTGCCTCTGCATCTGTGAATGTCCTATCAGTATGAACTGCTTTCTCCGTTACTGGCAAAATTAACAAACCACTTTCTGCATCCTTTGAACATCTTTCAAGTAGCTGCTTGTAGGTCAACTGCTCTTGTGTGCTTGGGTCAATGAAAAGCTTGCAATCGTCACTTGGATCGGAGAGCTTCTTGTACAAATCTGGATCAAATTGTCCTTGCTTGTATGCCGTCTGCAGTGGCACCCTATGACTGTTAACTGGGTCAATGATACCACCAGTTGCAAGTTGAACATCTAGGTACTTAGTTGCTGGCTCTTTTTCAATCAATCCCTTTTTCATGGCTTCATAAAGTGAGATTTTAGCCCCAGTGAAGGGATCCCTGAATCCAGTTGCTGCTCTTTCTGCTGACAACATCTTATCATGCAGTTCAGGACCTATCACCTCTTCTTTCACAGCCTCATCCACTGTTAAAAGTCTATTTTTGGTTGGGTCAACCATGAAACCAGTGGCGGCTTGAGCTTCTAGTAACATTGTAGCTGTACTGGGTTCAAGCTTATTTTGCGTCATGGCTTCGTAGACGCTAATCTTCTCTTTATCTGGTGTTACGAGACCACCAATAACACCCTGGCCTTTGAGACACATCTTTACTTTATCTGTGTTGGCGAGATCTTGCACGGTAGCTTTACCTTTTTTCAACTTGTCAAACTCCTTCTTGCTCAGGATGCCAATCTCGTGCAATCTCTCAGCAGGTACCTTCTCTCTTATACCATCAAAAGCAAGAGGAGATTCTCTGTTTTTCTTTTCACCATCCGCTTCAACTGATCCATTGAACACTTTTTTAGTTGTTGTGACTGTTGTCATGGTTACGTGTTGCTGCTGCTCACCCTGTACTTTATCAGTCTGGACATCGATCTCTTTAGTTTCAGTTGTGGTTGGTTTTGCAGCAGTAGCAGCAGCAGTACCCTCCAAGCTCTTAAGTCTTTCTCTGAGCTTTTTATTTTCTGCTTCCAGGAGTTTTTCCTGCTCCAATCTCTTCTTATCAGTCACTTGCATTTCTTTCTGTTTATTGTTCATCTCCGCCTCAGCTTCCTTTTGTTTCCTGAGGGCTTCATCTAAAACAGCCTGTAGTTTTTTCTGCTCCTCCTCCATCATCTTTCTCTGACGTTCTTGTTCATCTTTCAGAGCTTTGGCCTTTTTAATTTCATCTTGTAACTGTTTCTCTAGTTTCTTCTTGGCTTCCTCCATTTCTTTGTCTTTTTTCAGTAAAACCTCTTTGTCCTGGAGGAAGGACTGTTGCATGAGGGCTTTCTGCTGCTCCACCTGCTCCTTTTGGGTGTTGGCCATCTATAAGGGGGATACAAAGCAATAATAAGAAACAGAAATGAAAACTTAAATCTGTTAAATAGTACTTAATTAACATGTATCACTTAAGTCACAAAATAGCCAGTGTGACCGACTCCATGGCTGTAATACAATAGAGAATTGTTTTATAGCCATGTAATTTTTTGATTAGGTTGCGGAGGAAGTATTACTACAATCAAACCAGTTCATTTGGTTCTTTTTCATAAATATTTCACTTTAATTTCACATAATAAAAGAATAAAAGAACTGTTTCATTACGTAAAATTTAGTAAAAAATGTATTTGTACAATAAATATGCTATGATTAATCGGTACATAAATAGTAAAAGACTAAAGTAACTTGATCTGAAGTACATAGCGTTGCATATTAATTTACACATTTTTTGCAGTATTGTGCAGATGACATTTAAATGTAACTGCTAATAGCTTGTTAAAGACATGATCAGAGGTTACTAGTGTTGTATATTATTTCCATAGTCAATGTATCTCTTTAGTGGTCAGTCAAACGCCTGGATAGAAAAAGCACTTTGAATTCACTTACAGTTTCACCTTTTATGTTTATACACTGACAATGGAATACAACTTTATACAACTGAACTACGCAATCTGTCATATTGTTTAAAAGCACCAACAATTTACATCTATGTCAATACGCCAATACTGCAGTGATTTAGTGTGTTTAAAGATCTATAAATCCTAACTTTTTCTTTTAACAATACCTCTTTGGATTTCCTCTGCAGCTCCTCTGCGTCCTTCTTGAGTTTCTCTCTCTCTTTCTCTACATCAGCGATTGCTTTCTTCAGATCATCCGCCTCTTTGGTGCTCTGTAACCTCTGAGTCTCCAGTTTTTTTACTACCACTTCAGAAGTCTGTTTCTCACTAATTTCAAGTTGTACTTTCACTTCTTCCACTTGTTTCTTGAATTTCCTGGCTTCGTCCTCAGCTTTGGCCTGTGCATCGCTTAGCTCTTTCACTTTCTTCTTAAGCTTATCTGCCTCTGCTGTCATCTCCTGTTGTCTTTTGCGTTCGGCTTCTAGGGACTTCTGAAATCCTTCTGTTTCCTTGTTTAATTTTTGCTGGATCTGCTCTTTATCTTCTAACAATTTCTTTGCCTTTTCTTGCGCTTGGTTTTTCAATTTCTGCAACTCCTCTGCCTCTGCTTTTAATTTGGTTGCTTCCAGGATAGCTTGCATCTTCTCTTTTAGCATCTTCTCAGCTAAAGCTCTTTGTTCGGCCAGGTCAGCTTCAGCTAGCTGTCTTTGTTTAGCGGCCTCCTCAGCTTCCACGCTTAGCCTAGCCGCCTCTTCTGCTAAATTTTTCATCTTTTCAGCTTCTTCTGCTAATAATTTCTGTGTGCTGTCTTTATCCTTTTGCATCAACCTCCTGTTCTCCTCCTCAAATTTAAGTTTACTTTTCAACAGTTCATCCATTTGTTTCTTAACTTTAGACAGTTCATCTGTAACCTGTGCTTTTTGCTTGACGGCATCATCCACCTCCTTCTTGAGTCTCTTTAGCTCGTCATCTAGCACTCCTTTTTGCTTATCAGTTTCTTCCAATTGTAATTTCACCACAATCAGTTCCTTTTCCACAACAGATTTCTGCTTGAGTGCCTGCTCTGCTTCACTTTTATGTTTAGCCATTTCTGTGTCAGCTTGTTGTTTTAGCTTTAAAGCATCTGCCTCAGCTTTAGCACGCTTTGCTGCTTCTTCTTGCGCTTCTTTACGTAATTTCTCTGCGTCTTTTTGAGCTTTCGCTTGTTTTGCTGCTTCCTCCTCGGCCATTTTCTTTTGCTTCTCTGCTTCCTCAGCTTTCTGCCTCAACAGCATGGCCTCCTTCTCGGCCTTATCTTTAGCTTTCTCTGCTTCTTTTGCTAGTTTCTTAGCACTTTCATAGTCCTTTTGTAGCTTCTCTTGTGCCAAACCATCTTCCTTGTTTTTTGTGAGGACATTTTGTGCTTTGAGTTCAGCAGCAGTGGATTTCTGAGCAGCGTCTTTTGCTAAAGCGGCTTGCTTTTCTGCCTCTTTCTCTGCATTTTCTCGTTGTTTGTTAGCTTCTTCTGCTTTCTTCTTGAGTCTTTCCACCTCGTCTTGGGCATTTTTACATTGCCTGGCAGCTTCCTCCTCTGCCGCCTTAATCCTCTTCACCTTCTCCTCTGCCTCTTTACGTTTCTTCTCCTCTTCTGCAGCTAATTTTTTCATTTTTTCCGCCTCAGCTTCAGCCTTATCTTTACTCTTTTGTGTTTGATCTGCGACACCCTTCAACTTCTTCAACTCCTTTTCCAAATCTCCTTTCTCTTTAGTTGCCTTTTCGAAGCTGATCTTAATAATATGAATCTCTTCTTCCACAACTTTCTTTTGTCTGAGTGTTTCCTCAACAATGGTCTTCTGTCTCTCCAGCTCTGAAGTGGACGAACTCTTCAAATGCGTGATCTTTTCTTGGATATCTTGTTTATGCTGTGCTGCTTGGTCTTCTAATAATTTCCTTTGATAGGCTTCATCTTCTGCTTGTCTCTTTAACCTCTCATTCTCAGCTTCTTTGGCTTTAAGTGCCACCTCTGCTTCCGTTTTAAGTCTGGTTGCTTCATTAATTGCCGCTAATTTTTCTTTAAGTATTTTTTCTGCTTCAGCTCTCTGTCTCGCTGCTTCCTCCTCCGCAACTTGTCTTTGCTTTTTCGCTTCCTCTGCCACCGACCTCAGCCTGGCTGCCTCTTCTGCAAGCTGCTTCATTTTAAGTGCTTCAGTCTCCAATAGCTGTTTACTTTTCTCTGAAGTTGACATGGTTTCTTTTTCAGCTTTGGCTTTCATTTGTAACAGCGCATCCATCTCTCCTCTCACCTTCGCCAGCTCAAGCTCAAGTTGCTTTCTTTGCTTCTCTGTTTCACAAACTTCATTTTTCAACCTCTGCAGTTCGCTATCCAACAGACCTCTTTGCTGATTTGCATGCTCAAAATCTGCTTTCAATCTTATACATTCCTGTTCGGCGGTTAATTTCTGTTGTGCGATTTGTTCGGCGAAAACACGTTGTTTCTCTAGCTCCTTCTCTGCATTTTCTTTCAGTTTGAGAGCGGCCTCTTCAGCTTTGGCCTTTTTCTTAGCATCCCTTTCTGCCTCTGCTTTCTGCTTTTCTGCCTCTTGTTGTGCTTGGCTCTTCTTCTGTGCCTCCTCCTCTGCTTTGAGCCTCAACCTTAATGCTTCGTTAGCTTTTTGACGCCACAACTCCAGTTCCTTTTCCGCCTCCTCTCTAGCCCTGTCTGCTTCTTCTTGCTGTTTTCTTAATCTGTCCGCTTCTTCTTGGAGTTGGAGCACTGTGCCCTGTTCCTTCTTGAGAGACTCCTCCAATTTAGATGTTTTTTCATTAAAGCTCGCTGTTTGTAGTTGTGTCACAGCTGATTTCTGCGCAACCTCTTCCACAACTTTAATCTGACGAACTTTTTCCTCCTCTGCTAACTTCATTCTCCTCTCAGCTTCCTCTGCTTGCATTTTATACTTTTTCAAATCATCTAGTGCTTTTTGTTTCTGTTTGGCTGCCTCCTTTTCGGCCTCAGATTTCCTTTTAAGTTCATCTTCGGCTTGCTTCTTCTTTTGCGTTTCTTCGTTCACCTGTTTGCGCAATCTCTCAGCTTCATCTTGTGCAGCTTTCCTCATTTTCTCGGCATCTGCTGCTTTGTCCCTAAGTTTGTCCAACTCTCCCTCTGCTACTGTCTTTTGTTTTATAGTTGTCTCCAGCTGAATTCTTATAAGATGAATCTCCTCTTCTATCTTCCTGCGCGTTATCAGAGCCTCTTCAAGTTGCTGGTTTTTAGACTTGATTTCCTGGTCGGACAAAGTCTTAAGCTGTTGTAGCTCTTGCTGAATATTCTGTTTTTGCTTTTCAGAGTCTACAGCCACGTCTTGTCTTTTACTAGCCTCAATTTTCATTTGAGATTTTAATTGTAGTGCTTCTTGCTCTGCCTTATCCACAGATTTTGCCTGAGCCTCTGCGATTTGTTTCTGTTTGTCTAATTCGGCCTGCATCTCTGCCATCTTCCTTCTCTCCTCCTCCTTTAGCTTTTCTGATGCTTTCTGTATTAGTAAAAGCAAAAGGAGCAAAAGAAACAGAGATGTTAAGGGTTATGGGAATAAAAAATCAAGGCACTGTTATTTAAAACATGTAGCTACATACTGGAGATATGTAAATACATGACTAAGTTAAGGCTGATGCTAGTTTGTTTGTTAAAATAAATATTGTATGGGAAAGTGTTTTTACTATTAACAGTTGAATTTTTAATAATATTGCAAACTGACTAACTTGACTTTACAAAATGATGATGCATCTAGTAATTTGTTGTAAACATAGTATTTTCTATTATTGTTTTGTTATGTAAAATATTAGAAAAAAATTATTTGGCATGACATTTTAAAAAGCCACGTTTTTTGCCATTATTAAGTTAAATTATTTTTGTGCCAACATTTTAGAAAGACTTAGTGACAATGAGTTTCCCATACACTAACTAGTTAGCAGGGAGAAGTGGTTGATGAGTGCTTGTTTGATAGAAATCTGTAGTAAATGCAATTACCTCCTCTTCCTCCAGGCGGCGCTGTGTTTCTATAATGAATTTGATGTACTGACTGGTGAGAGTCATTAACTCACTGTAGCGAGTCCTCAGATTCACATACTAAAAATAAAATATACAATTATGAAAAAAATAATATTTGATTAAACTGCGTTCGTCATTGGTAACTGGTACCTCCTGAATGATGTTATCAGAGGCACCCTCCATTTTGGGTTTCTTCAGAGGAGAAACAGTGGGGTCCTCCATCGCTTTGTAAGTCAACAGCAGCAGCTCATAATCCTACATGAACACAAATATTAGTCATATATTGTAAAACAGCATAAAAGTTCAATCAGTAGTTATGTACCTTGACTGAATCAATATAAGCCTTGGCATTTTTCTGACAGTCTTCAATCTGGTCCTTATTTTTCTCAATCTCTTCAAGCAATTTCTACAAATATAAACAAATAAAATTAGGACACACAAAAACCCAAAAAAGGTTAGGATACTGTAAACATTTGCTTACAAGCTCTTTCAGTTCAAATAATAAAATATATACATAATACATAATATATATTTGTATAGCATAACAAGTATTAGTTGGAACATATACAGTCAATATTCCAACTGTCCATACCAAGAATAATAATAATAATGTTTTTTTATATATTCAAACTTACACAACTTTTGTCTAGTTAACATAATTCCAAATGTAGGTATAGGAAAAGATGACAAAAGATTCTTTATATTTCAATTATCTTTAAAAATAGTTTCTAACCTGCTCCTGAGCCAGCTGCTCCTTGAGGCTCTTACTGCCCCCTATTGGCACAGCCTGGATCTTGTCTTGCGTCTGCCGTGCCTCTTTTAACCAGAGCATTAGCGCCTCGTAGTTCTGTCCATATGAATTCATGTGTCTCCCCAAAAGGTCCAGTTCTCTTAATCTCAGGTCGATCTGAGCAAACACACACTGCCACCGGTCCAACAGCGCCCCCACCAGGCCCCTGTAGTGCTCCAGCTCCATGTCACGTTCACTGTGAATTCGACTCATTTTGTCGTTGATAGCTGAAGCTTTCTTTAACTCATCTTGAAGTCGCTCAAACACCACCTGGTCAGCTTCAGCTTCAGATCGCATTTTCTGTTGAGTAAAAAATATAAAGTTAAAGGTGCACTGTGTAACTTTTCTGGTAGAGATGCACCACTCTCATACTGGTTGGATCTTGATGCTGGTATTGTAAAAAATGCTGGATTGGATATCTGCTTCCAAATATCTGCTTACACAAGTTGATGCAATAAACCTTTTGGAGGCATATTTTGCCCAGAAAATATTTTAATGTTTTTTTATACTTAACTGTTCAGTAGTTTCTTGTGGGATAAATAACATCTACATAATACATTTGGATCATTTTTGTCTTGTCTTGTTTAAAGGAAATACATGTTTTCAGTCTTTACACCATTAGGTCATGAGGATTTTGCTTTGTTTTGAATGTTCCACAGTATGGCATTATATTGCTTATAAAGGTGCTAACTTTTCTGTTTTGAATTAAGTGTTTTTAATTCTCAAACTCACCTTGAAAATTATGCATTCTTACTGTGAGATGGTTTGCCTCTCCACAGATTTAATTTCTAACTTGGTCTGGCGGTGTCACCTGTTTTTCACCATGGAGCTAGATAAAACTATACTGTGGAACCTTTTAGGCAAAGCAATAATATCTCCATTGAGGCAAGTCCACTAATTTATCATAGAGGCTTTGATAAAACTAAATGGATTTAACAATGTAAATATGATTCAGAATAATAAGTATGGAGTATAGCGGTCATATTAATTTCATTACATTTAGAATAACTATTTCAGTAGGCTGACCTTGAGCTGACTACGATGCTCGTCCACTTCTTTTTTATTGGCTGGGACTTTTCCAACTTCACGAAGTCGAGTCTCGTAGGATTTGAGTGTGTCTTCTGCGTCTTTGGTGTTTCTGATAACGACATCAATGGTCTTCAACCTGAGAAAATATATGTAACAGTAAGCCATCTATTACACAGAGAGTAAAACATTACAACTGCACACTCTGATCTACTGTATCTTATAATGTTGTTTCCTCACCAAAAACATACATGGAGTTGGGTTTTGTTTCATTCACACATGTTTAATGCACAAACCCTGCATATTTAGACTGAGTTCTTCTCTCAAACTGAAAATACTACCTTCTGATGTCATATGGTAATACAGGAAGTGCTCCACTTCATATACCTTCACTTGAATCATTTAGATGATTTCAGCCCTGTTGTCTTTTATTTACTTATTTAATGATCATCACTACTCCATACGCTTTTAAAATGTTTCACTTATGAACTACTGTGGCCAAGTAATTCTCCTGATCAATATCAATTAGAAATGTGTCTAACAAAAAAACAACTGCGTCAAAGTTAAAAATAAACCTCTACTAAAATTGTACCCCTACATACAGTGCAGCCTATAAAATTAATGGGATCAATATTATGTTTTGTCTTACTTGTCCAGATAGACCGAGGATAGTCCATAGACATGGTCCATCTTTTTGAGGGTCAGGTCCAGTTCAGATCTCAGGACTGGACCAGAGCTGAGAGTCTGAGGAGCTGACAGCATCTCCTCTGTTTTATCAGTGATCAAATCCAGATCCTTTTTCAGACCCTCCAATTCCGACTGCACTTTCTGTTCAGAGACAAAAACATAAACTGATAAAACATCTTGTCAGAGGCTAAAAGAGACAAAGGTTAACATTAAGTGATTATCTGCACACAGCACATTTGATTTTACAATTTACTTTTCACTTACAACTTAATACAAAATCTATAACTAAAACTATAACCTCAGAGAACTTCAAGTTACACATTTAATATGTGTCATTCAAATGTATTCACTTTTGATAATACAATGTTGTCAGTTTGGTATCAAGCAAATCAACCGGAAATATCCACTTAAATTAGATCTATGTATTTGCTAATCAGATCTTATTATCTCTATCAATTTACGTATCACAGCACGTCACTTCTTCATGTCTCCCGAGGTGTTCTTTCACAAGTTTTGACTCCTCTCCTCTCTTTCTCGCCTCTGGTGCTTCTCATCTTTATAATCCAAATTATGAAAACTAAACTAATATTTTATCATAATTTATAAGTGAAACTTAAAACCTAATCTAGTCTTAAAAAATCTTAATTCTTTTTTTCCCACATTGCCAAGCCCTGCTTTGTTATAATATTAAACCTCATACCTTGTTATAGTAATATCAAAAGGAGCTGAGTTCAGCCTGAAAGACCTAACCCCGCTCCTGTCCACTTCACCCCTGTTCCAGAGTTTTCCTACTCCTCAACCTTCATCACCTCACTCCAAAAACTCTTCCCCCCTGCTTGATGTGCCTCCTTTTCATCCAATCAGCTTCCAGTCTGCCCAATTTAAACCCCCACTGCAATCGCTCACTTCATTTTGTGCTGTGCCCCACCTCCTCTCCAGTGCCCCCTCTTCCTCTCATTGTCCCTCACTCCCTCCAGATTTCTCTCAATTATCTAATCAGCCACCCCTTTCATCGCATGTCTTCTGCTGGGGTCTGAACACCAAAGTTTACTCATACAGTAAAGCTTACTAATATTTTCCATTTGTGTCTGTCTGAACTTATATTGTGTACCATCTGTTCTGCGGTCTTCTGTGCACAGGCTTTGAGAGGCTCCTTCTCCACAGGCTGCCTCAGTCTGGTCACGGTCCGGTTCTCACATCCCTCCAAACGAAACCTCAGGTCTTGAAGCTTTGACAGGTAAGTCTTACACACAGACTCATCCTGCTCACCTGCAGAAATATATAAAAAGCATTCAAATAATGCATTCAAACTCTGTTTGTTTTTTTGTTTTTAATCACCAAGGACAAGTCATATCAAAGTGGAATTTTAAGTTGAGTAAAAAGTAGGCATCTAGGCATTGTTTTAAGACTTAAAAATTGAGAAATATCTAGATGTCTAATTTTAAACTTGAGTCAAAAATGAGAAGATGAGACACATGTGAATAAATTAGAATTGCCAGAATTTCATCTGTTCAATATGTACTAAATTTTAAATGCACACACATCGTATGACTTTTTTTTTCTTTACTTGTAACTGAATGCCAGTGTTCTACATAGTTCATAGTCTATTAACTAAAACAAATTGACTGCAATATAAATTATTAACATGTGCCTTTACATTGTACACAGACATATAAATAACAATATTGGCCAATATGTTATGTTAGGTGCACTGTAACTTTTCAGGTGGATGGTCCTTCAAATGCTTTTCTTCATGGAGATGTAATTGCTTTGTCTGTTTTGTGACACAGTATGGGGTTAAACCTTTACATCTTTATGGAGACCAAATCGGACTAAGTTACAGGTCAGATCTGTAAATAGGCAACCCCGCTCACAGTCAGAATGCTTGTTTGTCTAGATATTTTGGAGCTATAGAACCACCTGTGATTTAATGTCATACTGTGGAACATTCCAGGCAGAGCAATGACATATCCACAGAAACAAGCAGGAGATAGTGGAGCCCCAGCTAAAAAGTTACATAGTGCTGACTGAAAGTATTTAATTTTTTTCAGGGTGCTCTGGTTTAATATGTGAACTACTGTGCAATATAACTTAAGTCTTTTTAATTCATGCCTGCTTAGCATTTACAAGTCAGAGTTAGATCATTTTAATTTCACACTCATATTCAATTATTAGTCCATTTGTTAATTTCAAACTGTGAACATGCCCATAGACAAAGAGGATAGTGCAGTGATGATTAGGAAGAAAAACTGCTGTAATTATAAAGGTAAATTATTAGGAGTAAAATGATTCGAAATGTGCCAGTCCAGCCTCAGCGCACACAGATCTGAAACTTACCTGCTTTTGGAGGCTCAATCCCTGAAACAGGAACCCAACAGTCACTTACACACACAAATAAGTGCGGATTTCAAAATAAAAGTCTCACGAAAACATGAGGTGGTTAAGAGTGAAATGCAAGCTCTCTTTTTTTAATATAGGACCTCTTTTGATGTACCTTTTAACGTGAAATGTTAATGTGAAATTGACTTTAGTCGTATTATTATGTTGTTACCTCATCAAAAATGTACCTAGAGTTGTGTTTTGTTTCATTCACACATGTTTAAGTAATAATTTATTATAAGTCTGTCTACATCTCCAAAGCTACCTTTTACTTTTAATTCAGTAGAAGTTGGAAATTCCAGGTCTGAAATCATCTGAATGATTCTAGTGAAGGTGTATGGAGTTTAAAAACACAGTTGTGTACTTCCTGTATTACCACATGACATCACAAGAACAGAGGAACAGAGTGTTTTCTGTTTGAGAAAAGAACTAAACAAAACACAACTCCAGATATGTTTTTGATGAGGAAACAACATTATAACATACATAAGAAATAGCGTAATATGGGCCCTTTAATGAATATTTCTTTTAGACTTTCTAAATTGTGTCCATATTTGTTTAACCCTGTACATTGATGCGTACCTTGCTCTGCGGAGGTCACCAAAGTGCTGTAGTGCTGGTTGGCCTTGTTGTAGTTGGCCTCCACCTGCATCCTGTCCTCTGCTCCAAACATGTGTGAGTCCTGACTGTCCCGAAGAAACTCCTGGTAGTGCTGTTCCAGGTTTCTGAGGGCCAAACGGTACTCCTCTACACGCAGGGTTTTAAACTGAGACAGAGGAGAGAAGGAGGAGGGTAAGACCCATAGACGATATAAAGAAGTGCACTAAGGGAGTGTGACGTCACCCATAGCATTTGGCTTTAGTCAAATGAAGCTTGTGAAGCTAGCGATCACAGGAGATGATTTGAAGCCAGTTATAGCAATAGGAATTTATTTACAGACAAAATAACAAAATAAAAATACCCAAATCATGCAGAGCCAGTTAATACGAACGTTTTAAGACGACAGTCGATGAAGCCTGAACACTTCCTACTTGGAACACAAGCTAGCTATGTCCATTTATATATACAGTCTATGATTTGTGAAAAATCCCTCAGTCGTCCAGGTAGAATCCATGGCAAAAGGATTCTACCTGGGGACAGTGAGGTACAGATCTTAGCCAGGGAAAAGAATTGGTTTGAGGGGGGAGTTAAAGAGGCTATTTTTGTTAAGAAAGAGAATCCTTCTTTAAACAGAAATGGAAGCCTCAGACATCATCTTTCTCCCATCTATAACTCTCTTCTCAAACCTATTTCAAAACAAACCAAGAAAACAATAGGGCGAGACAGGTCAGACCCAGAGGTGTAATCATCCATCATGGGCCTGTATTATTATGCTAATTACGTCCCCACACTTATGACTAGGACAATAGGCTGAGCTAATATACAGAAACTGTAAACAAACATGTGTTAGTTTTTATGCAATTACTTTGTATTTAGCCCCTCCCTGCAGGCAGATATAAGGCTGTGTTTTCCAGCATTCTGACCAGAACTGAAGAAGCAGCTTGGATGAGCTGCGAAACGAATTCAACCAAATAACTTTTGTCCAGTCGACAAATTTATTTTCCTTTTGCCACAGTCTATGATTGTAATATAGCATAATAAATCACGAATTTACCTAATGAATTTCCATCTGAATAAATAAAATATCTATCTATCATATTAATTACTTACATTCCAAGTCCCACCATTCATTGTTAGAGTTTCTACAGACAGTATTTAATGTTGTGAGCTTTACCATGGAGATGTTCCAGGTCTTGATGATGTGGATGTCTCTCATCAGGTACTGCCAGGACAAGAGGCTCTTCATGTCCACGAACAGAGTCTGCCACAGGGACTGCAGTCGCTGGAGGTTTCCATCCAGACTGTGGAGGGGCGGAAAAACAAAATCAATTTACTTTTATCTAATACTCTGTTCATTGGCGTATAAAGGAAAAACACAACACTAAAATAGGACAAATGGCAAAAAGTAGCTTGAAAACATCTTGACATCACAAGGTGGAATAGAGCATTTTGAGCTTTGGAGATGATGACAGACTAATGATAAAGTATTACTCAAACATGTGTGAAAGAAACAAAACACAACTGGAGGTGTGTTTTGAGGTGGTAACAACATTATAAGGATAAGAGTCTAGTTCAATGAGAATCTGTTATAATTTATGGCAATTATATAGATTTACCCAGCGACAGAGTTGACTGCATCCTTATTGGTTGGTGGAACCAGGAAGCAAATGGAGGGGACCACTGATTCGCTGCCTTTGTCGTTCAGGACCCTCCACTGATATGGCTGTGAGTTATTCAGCAGAGCACACTCATCTCCTCTGTGCACCGTGATCTGAACAAAACAGAACACAGTAAAGTTTAGTCACATTTATAAGGAAGATGTGAATATTGACTGAAGATTTGCCTGGAAAAACCTCATAGATCTATATAACAAATACAGAGATATAGCCTCCTGTACAGATATATCGTACCTCCATCTGTTTGAAGTCGCACACGGCCTGTATAGGCTGCTTGCCCTTGATGGGAGAGGCTGGATTTCGTGGTTTGAGTTGAACCACAGTTTTGGCTCTGCGCTTTAAACCCTCAATGTGGGTCTTAAACTCAGACAGCTGCTCCTTCTCATCCTGGAGACAAGTAACAAAACAATATAAAAATATGAGATACCACATTACTTGAGCTCCATCGCAGTTTCTTTAACGATCTGTCAAATTTACGCTTTAGACAAATAGATACATAAATGAAAAAAACAAAACAAAACAACAAAAACAAATAATAATTAAGACTTAGTAAACCATGTACTTCAACTTATTATAAATGATCACCAATTAACGCTGCCTAAATAGGTTATAGTAATGATTAGTTGCACCCACAGCAGCGTCCTGGAGCAGGTCCTCCAGTCTGGTCACTGTCACAGACCGTTCACAGGTGTATTTTTTCTTCATCGTCTCCTCCATCTTCTTCATCCTCTCCTCAGCCTCCTTCACGTCAGAGAAAAACTACAACAAAACAGAAAGTTAGACATAAAAATATAGATTAACCATAGTATAATTAAGGTTTTAGTTTGTTAAAGTTCAAACCTGGAAGTAGGCCGTGTTTTCTTTGAGGTGAGTTTCGATGCAGCAGCACAGCTGAAGGATCCAGCTCCATTGAGTTTGAAGAGCTGCAGTGAAGGCCTGAGAGGGAATATGGTTCAGTATATCGAACAATTAATTCATACATATTACCCTATTTTCTGATCCATGTTATGCTGTTTCCTCATCAAAAACATACCTGAAGTTGTGTTTTATTTCATTCATGCATGCTTAACACACTCTGTTCCACCTTGTGATGTCATGTGGGAATACAAAAAGCACTCCACTTTGTTATTAAACACCACACACCTTCACTCGAATCATTTGGATGACTTTGACTCTGGAATTGCAATCTCTACAGACCAAAAGGTAAAATGGAGTTGTGAACTTGAAAACTACTGCTACATGACATCACAAGATGGAACAAAGCATTTTGAGCTTTGAAGATGCAGACAGAAACAACAGATCAGAAAATAGCATAATATGGTGCCTTTAATGGCTTCCTATCACAAGTATTTCTTTTAACTAATTTACTTGTGTGTTTTTTTAAGCATGTGACTCACTTCTATGGTTTTCTTGGCTGGATGTCCATCTCTAAGCAGTTTATCTCCTGAGGCCTGGACCCCATTCACCTTCTTCTCCCTGAGCTCCAAGTCTCTCATCAGACCCTGACAAAAATATTTAAATATTAGACCATTTAATAACACAAAATACAAGCCAAATGTATTAATTATTATTTCTCACAGAGTAGTTTTCCTTCTTGGCTGTCATGTTGGTATTGCGTTCACTCCAGTCGTAGTTGACCTCTTCCTCTTCTTTCTCGTTCAACCACATCAGCTCTTTGGTTGCAGCAGTGACGAAGGCGTGGAGCTCCGTCAGGTAACGCAGACGGGACTTGGAAGCACTCTGCCAAAGGGACAGTTTTAATGTTATGCTTACTTTATTTTGAGGTGTGATTTAATCTTACCAGGAGTTTTCCGTACTGCTGCTCCAGTTTGCTCAGATAGTCGCGGTAGGCAGCTTTACTCACAGGGGAGATCTGACTCTGAAATGAAAGAGAAATTTTAAATACGTAATTAAAATGATTATACACTTTCAAATCGACAAAATATTGCAAACAAAGTGTCACTCTTGTCAACCCATGTCTAGACTAGAATATAAATGCCAGTGTAAATTGAGAAATATATCTAGTGTTTTGTTGTGTAATTAAAGGTGCACTCTGTAACTTTTCTGGCGGAGGCTCTCCATGGAGATTTTAGATGTTTTGCTTTGATTCTTCCACAGTATGGAAATAAACTTGGTAATCACAATAGAGACATAGGTTAATGGTCAGATCTATGGAGAAGCAAGCCTGTATGTAGTAAGGATTCATGGTTTTAAGGTATTTTTAGCTATAAAAATGCACCTGTAATTGAAAGGGATGTTTAATGCCCTATTATGGGACATTCTGGGTAAAGAAATAACATCTCAATGGAGACAAGTAAGTAGCAGACCTTCCACTTTAAAATCATCTTCAATTATTATTATTGTTATATATTTTTAAAAGATTACAATCAATTGGAGTATAAATGCATACTGTGTAATTTCTGTAATTGTCTGTGGTTGTTAGGACAGATAAAAATGTGGAATTTGTCTTTTAAACTATTCAAAAACAAATTTCCTTTCATTGCCAATCATTACCTCATCTGCCTTGGCCCTCTCGATCTTGGCCCTGAAATCTTCTATGGACTGATGCAGGCCACGGTGACTTCCCAGCTGGGACTCCACGGTGGGCAGATCGGACCCCCACTCGCCCTCGTCCACTCGCCTCTGGTTCTCCTCCACCCATCCCAACAGGTCCTGGATGTACCTCATGGTGACCTCATCCAGCTCTGGTCTCACCCTTACCCCTGAAGACTGCTGGACCTGTCCCATCTGGACCTGGGTCATGGGGATTTGGGTCATTGGGATTTGGGTGATGGTGACTCCAGACTTCAGGCGCAGGTTGTACTCGCTCCGGAGGTTCACCAAACGCTCGTGCAGACGGTAGACCCTGAAAAAGGAAGCGAAAAAGCAGGTTTAGGTATAGAACATCCACTGTACATATATGCCCATAGTTAGCCTGCTAGTTGCCACATTCCAAATAGGAAGTGAGCATGGGGGGGCACTTACGGCTCCAATTCACTTTGTATTGAGAAACTCTTGTACCTCCCTGTAACTGCTCCTGTCCTGTTTTAGTTTTAAAATGTTCGTATTAACCTACCCTACATGATACTGGTGTTTTTATTGCAGTATTTTACCCATAAATTAATTCCTTCTCCTAATATGAAACTTAACTCCAAATTCCCTCCTATAATTGCAGGCCTCTGTGAGCTTCTTTTGACAGCAGCTGAATGCTATGGGTGATGTCACATTCACTTAATTCACGTCTTTATACAATCTATGGTACAAAAAGTGTGGTCCACAATCACTGCAATAATAAAAAGCAATTTGCCCTCCAACAATGAGCTAAAATATTTCACTTTTTATATATTTTTAATAATTAAGTTTTAACAGATTAAAAAGTACCTGTTGCAGAAAGAGACTTTGTTATTTGAATCGCTGGTCCATTAAAAATAAACAAACAAAAAAACAACAACAACCTCATGGCAAAGGAACAAATGCAAAAAAGTTTTAAAACAAAAGAAAAAAAAATAGAAGCAGAAAAACACATTATTATTATCATTATTATCAAATCAATGATAACCAGATCAGAACCTGTTATCTATTTCAGAATAATGAAAAATTAGTATTGTCTTCAGGAGCTAAACTGAAAACTTTGAATAACTATTTTGCAAGATAATTTCTATATATATAATTGATTCATTTTTATAAATTCCTCTTAAGCTTTAGGGAACATCAGTGTACTCCTAATCTCTAATGTTACCTGCGATACATCTGCTCTGCCTGTAGGTGGCGGCCGTCTTTAAGCAGCTGCACATCATTGAATAGGAGGCGGATCATTCCCTCTGCCTTTTCCAGATCTGCCTCCACTTCTCCAGAATGCTGAGGAGGTTTTCCAGCTCCCATAGATCTCACATCCTAAAACACAAAACAAATTAATTTAAACTCATGTTACCAATCAAAATTCACTTAATGGGAAAAGAAAACTTTTTTATTTAAAGGTGCATTGAGCTTTTCTCACAGGTGGCGGGTCAACATTGCACCTTTAAGTTTCTCTGTTTACCTGTTGTAGCAGTGCCTCCACCTGGTTCAGTTGCTCCTCACAGACTCCTGACTCCATCTGGACCTTGCTAACAACCCTCTGAAGTCTCTCCAATCTGAAATGAATAAAAAAACGATGCAATTTCAACCATAATAAAACTCAGTAGATAGTGATTCTTAGCGATGCAATTTCAGTCAATAAATAAAAACAACATACTCTGTCTTACTCCTATACAGATATTTTAATGCATATCCTTGTTGCATGAACGCCATATTAGAGTTTTGCCTTGTTTCTCTGTCCACTAACTGAAATGTAACTGTGATTCACTTTGGTAGGACATAGAAAAAGCAACAGAAAAGCTACGCCCTGCTTGGCCTTGTGATTAAACAACCATTTTTCAAAATTAGGATTGTTGGCTGTTGCTATGGTGACAGCTGAGTTGTCATGTGGTTTGCCTAAAAGAGTTTGTTCTACTTTCCGTTCGACAAAGCAGTTTTTTATGACCGCTTAAGCATTTGGAAATGAGTCATTTTTTTATTTTTTCGTTTTCATGGCATTAGTGAAACACTAAAAGCATGTGAAAGATGCTGGTCTAGATACAGAGGTTGGGAAAAAAATAAACCAATAAAGCAATTTTTGTTTAGTATTTGTTTCCCTTCTGGTAGTATTTCTTTTCCTTCAAGTAATGAAAAATAATTGTTGACCCATATTCGTATGAATTGCATAAAAAAAACCTAAATGATAGTATATTATATGTCAAACAGAAATGTGTTAAGACATAATTTGTTGAAGTTCAAGCTTTCTATCTAAATTTGAGCAAAACATGTTCACAGAAATGCAGAAATATAATTTTGAACCACTCTTATTAAGAAGTTTACAACAAAGGTCACCCCCCCATTTTCATATTTAATAAGCTCCTTCTGTAGTTTTATTTATCATTAAAGCAACACTATGCAACTTCCAGGAGGTGACATGTCACATGGAAACAAAAAGATAAAATGAAATAAAACAACCAAATGTTCTTAGTTACCGCTCAAACTCGATCCGGAGCAGTCGCTCTCTCTCCAGAATGGCCACATGGAGGCGCCCCCACTCCTTCTCCACGTCAATTGGGTGATAACTGGGGGGCACTTTCACCTGTCCGGCCTGCACTGCCCCCTACAGACACAGAGATCAAAGAGTCAATAATGAGGAACTACAAGAGATACAGTAAACTGTCTGTTTTGTATAAAATTGCCTTTAGATACAATTCATTTCACCATGTAACAAGATGCAAGTTGTACAAAAAAGTGATAACAGAAATGTTTTCTTATTTCAGGTTAGACTGACTAAAGGCTAAACCGTGTCTTTGACTGCGGTACAGTGGAGACTGGACATAACTTGATGTAAAAACTGATTTCACGTCAACAAAAACGAACTGAAACTCTGTTATTCATAAAACTCACTTCAAATGACTTGAAGATGTGTTTGGAACGGTTTTTGTCTGATTCTTTCGCGGGGAGCTCGGTTTCTTTGAACTTGAGGAACTGACGCCACAAAACCTGAAAAACAGAGAGAAATTTAGAAAACATTTGCCAAGCCACTTTATTTATAAAGGCTAGATTGTAATAGAACATTGTTTTTGTTTCATTCACACGTTTGAGTAACCCTTTATTCTTTGGCTGAGCTCAGAATGCTCTGTTCCACCTTGTTCAGTAAGAGACTGTTCCAGGACTGAAATTATCCAAATAATTCTAGTGAAGGTGTATGGAGGTTAAAAACAGCCTAAATATGCAGGGTTTGTGTGCTCAACAACAAGTATGTTGTTGTTTGACATTTTTACAACATAGATCAGAAAACAATGTAATATGGGCCCTTTATAGTACATATTTCATGTATTTATTATATCGTATTAAGTCTCTGATACCACTCACCTCTATCTCCTCGTAGCTGGTGGGCAACTTCTTCTCTTCAAACACCAGGATGTGATGCCTCATCCACTGCTGCAGCATTGTCACTAGCTCATAATACTCCTGCCAGCGCAGCTCCAGCTCCTACACGCAGTACACAAAGTACACAGAGCATCAGGGTGTGTCCTATGTAGAGAAAGTACTGATACTGTGAATATGGAAGTATTTGGGGATTACAGATAAACTGGTGCTCACGTTGGCCCTTACTCCGTCCTGGGCATCTGGGACTCGGGGCATGGCGTCGTAAAGAGATGAGACATAAGTGATGATAGACTTCTCATCGGGATGGGGCACGTCCACATCTGAGAGAGGGAACAAGTGGATTTAATAAACTGATTTGTACTCTCCCATTTAACAATATAATAATAGCTCTTATTTATAAAAGCAAATTTGGAGTCAGTTCTGTATCAGGAATAGGAATTTATTTATGGACAAAATAGTGACTTAAATGGAGAGATTATGGAGTGAGGAGCAACGTTTTTCAATGTAACATCAATTGGAGCCAGAGTTGATAGAGCCTGAAGGGAGCTCAAGCCCACATCCTAATGTGGCAGTTAGAAGGTTAGCTATGTCCATTTATATATACAGTCTGTATGATATTGTGTTTATCATTAATGATACTTTGACAAACACTACCTGAAAGTGTCACTTGTTTGTCTCAATGAAGATAGATAAAGTTAATGCTAAAACACCTCCATGGAAAAAAGGCTAAAGTGCTCGATCCTCCAACAGAAAAGTTACATAATGTAGTTCCTTTGTTTAATAATGCTTAAAGGAGATGCATTAAGGACCTTTTTAAAAATAATAAATTAATTTCCTTCGAACAGTTAAAAAATGACTTTGATGTCCCACAATCAGAAAGCAGTTTTGTTAAAACTGCTCAAAAACATGGCTCGATGAGTGTTTGGATCTGAATCCGCATAATAAAGACTTGGTGTCAGTCATTTACCATAAAATTCAAGTGCGCATCCCCATTCATTGGGCCATTTAAAAAGTCAATGGGAAGAGGAACTAGGTGAACATTTCACAGATAACACATGGCAAAAAGCAATCTCAAGAATCCATTCAGCATCGATGTGCATAAGACATGGGTTGTTACAGTTTAAGA
>JACN01087864.1:0-10981 GCA_000787155.1 Scartelaos histophorus | reverse complement strand
ACTGGAGTACTCAGTGAGTGTGACACTAGAGTACTCACAGAGAGCAAAACTGGGGTACTCACTGAGTGTGAGAGGAACATGGCTCGTTCAGATACTCCTCTCCATGTTTCAATGATTCTGATGCCTCCTCCTCCTGCACAGCCTCCATGTTGTGGCTCTGTGAGATGAATTGCAGTAGATTAGACTCCTGGGTGTGCTCTGATAGTCCACACTGCTGCAACTGAGTTTGGTGGTAACTTCATTATAAATAATATAAAAGTAACATGTCAGAGCTTTTGAAGAGCCTGTTCACTCACACATCTTCATAGTGCGCGTACACCAGGGGTCACCAGCCTTTTTGAAGCTGAGAGCTGCTTCATGGACACTGAGTCATACGAAGGGCGTCCAGTTTGAGACGCATTGATACGAAGCAACAAATTTGCTCAGTTTGCCTTTTACATATAAACATTATTAATAATGATTAAAGATTATAATCTCCATGTAGACACTGCTCACGTTAATTTCTCACAATAATTATAACTAGTGAAAGCAAAGTGTGAAACAGATACCAATATTCAGCACAAGTTTATTCATCTCTGTAATTGTTACATTTTCAGATGATCCCCTGATACTGTTACAGCAACATAAAGCTGAGTGCACATGTGCCCAGAAGAAAAACACTGTTCAGTCTTTTCATCACAGTAGCCAATATAAATGAAATGGCCATCATAAATAAAGGGATCATACATGAGTGAAATAAGTGTTAAATAAAGAGCTGCGCTAAACCTGTGCACGTACAGTCTGCGCTCGTCTGACCTGTGCAGGTAAGATCACTGAAAAGTTTAATTTCTCCAGTTTAACCATGTTCAACACGATATACACACAGAACAGACTCACAATCAGAACAACATCCTTCTGTCACAAAAAGAACACTCATATTCCACTGAGTCATGTCCTTTAGTCCTAACCCTAACCCTAAATAAATGCAAGGGTGTTTAAACAAGAACAGCAATGGTGGATGGATGGATGGATGTTGCTCACTAGTGAGTTTTAGAACCAACCTGCGAGCGACAGATGTGGTCCCTGGGGGCGACCTGGTGCCTGTGGGGACCGTCTTGATGACCCCTGGCATGACCTCTATAGGATGTACAGCCTTTATCACTTCCTGTTCTATAAGTTTCAACAAAAGTCTAGAAGTGAGAAAACCACTGAAACATCAGTCACCCTCAGCACAGGAAGTCTACAGCACTCTCTGCTCTGCGTAAGTCTGCACTCAGCGTTTTCTGTATGTAAAGAATCACTTTGTTTGTAATTATTGTTTGCTTATTATTATTACAGTATTATTATTATTCTTTATTTCAGATACAAATATCATCCGGTCCATAGTTTAAAAGAAAAACAATACAAAAGCAAATAACATACAAAGCACCCAAATTAGTCCATAAAGTTAATTAAAAAGTGTGGAATTTCTGTGTCCAGTGCATTCTTAGAGCAGATGTGTAACAACATGAGCTCAACTGAGGATTGGTCAGAGTCATCATGATGGAGTTTTCATCATGTGCTGCATAAACAGTACATACAGTACATGTGCCTCATACGTCAGGATGTGAACGTCCACAAACAGCTGACTAGCACTGTGCCGCCTGGCACCTGCAGCACAAGTCTAATGGCGTTATGGTAGGCCACAGTGAAATCCCACATGCATAATTCCACCACAGAAGAGCTGTGTACAATGGAGGTCTCTGAACAGAGAACATTTAACATCATGAAAACACAAACTAAATTTCCTCAGCAGCATATTTGCCCAGATGTACAGTTTACAATACTGTATGTTGATGTCTCTGTCATCCCGCCAATCATCTGTCACAAAGTGACCAAGGGATTTGGTCTTTAAAGTGGGCTCAAGAAGATGATCACATAATTTGAAGACAGGAAAGTTCATTTTTTACCCTCTTTACTCCTCACAATCATAATGTTACTCTTTGTGGGATTATACTTAATATCACAATTCCTGCCGTGGTCTGAACAGACTTTTAATCTTATTGTAGGTCCCTATATGTTTAGGTCTGTTTATTTGCTATTTCAAGTTAAAGCCCACACTAGAAAAACATGAAAAAACCTGAAAATCCACCATGAGACATTCAAATGCCCATGATGGTGCTCTCATAATATATATATATTAGCATACTGGTTATGACTATTGTTTTCTTTGTCTGGTTGTCTGATTTAGGTCTGAGGATGGAGTCGTAAATAGGAGAGAGAAGTGGCTGTTTTGTTTCCAATATAATGCTCACTGCAGTTTTCACTACACTATGTGAAAGTGCATTTGACTAGGGAACAAAACTTGATCCATTTCTCTCCGTGAAGCATATCATTTGAATAGAGTGGAAAGTCCGGAAGTCCAACTGTCTCCTAAGTGACAAAGTCCTATTCTCTGAATAATATGAATAAATGAAAAACGTACATTGCGTCTTAAAACAGGTTAAATGCCAGATTTCGTTTTCAAGGGAACGACGTCTTTATTTAAAATAGACACTTTACAACTGCAAAAAATAATAAAATAAAATAATTTAGTGTGGAATATATTTGTATTTAAGGATTATCTTTCTGATGACTTCACACACTTTACGGTGCAGTAAATTTAACAATAATTATTGAAAAATGCATTCCACAGGCTGATTGATATTTATTTATTTATTTATTTATTCATTTATTTATTCTTCTTAATAATACCTGGATGCGAGATCATTGGGTTATAACGAAAAACGACTCTAAAAAAGCAGAGGCTTTGACATCAATCTAAAGGGCCGGTGCTCCAACAAAACTGACATTGAACCATTTTCGCGAAGATTAAGAAATTCAACACTCACCTTACGAGGAGCTGAGTCTTTCTGCACAAACACTTTCAGTTTCAACCTCATGTCATGTGATCAACCTGTTAGATCATATTTTCAGATCCTGCTCTGACGTGAGCCTAGTTCTCAGGGATTTCGTTCGTACATTCTTACATTGTTTATTTATTTTTAAGGTGAGGAAATATTCTCCATAACTTACGCAAAAAGGAACTCAAACTGTAGCGACAGAATCTTAAAACTTAGACTTAAGGGCCACTGTCTCTCTGTCTCTCCCTCTCTGTTTCCTTGTCCCTCTTTTCCTTCTCTTTCTCTCTTTCTCTGTCTCTTTCTTTCTCTGTCTCTTTCTTTCTCTGTCTCTTTCACTGTCCCTCTCTTTTTCTCTTTTCCTGTCTCTTTCTCTTTTTGTCGCCCCATCACCCACCAGAGGGCGCGCGCTCTCTGTCCCTGAGCACAAACCGGAAGCTCACAGTGCGCATGTGCGGTGAGTGTGTACCGTCAGGTGTGTGGGTTTTGCTCCCGTTTTAAGCTCTTTCATTAATTTTCGCCGGGTCCGAAGGCTCCGAGTCTGCCGCGGGGGAGCAGCCATGGCCGGGACCGCGCTCAAGAGGCTCATGGCGGAGTACAAGCGTGAGTGTGTGTGTGTGTGTGTGTGTGTGTGTGTGTGTGTGTGTGTGTGTGTGTGTGTGTGTGTGTGTGTGTTAGTTCACTTATTCACAGGTTACAGGTGAACACGAGAGCACAGGGGACATGGTGGATCTGTATGGAGTTGAATGAAATGTATGGGGCCTGGAGGAATCGTGTGGAGCCTGAAGGAACAGTGTAGAGCCTTTAGGAACCGTATGGAGCCTATGCATCTTTTTCTATGCCATGTAATTCCACTTTGCTTCATATACTTGAGATCTTCATGTTCACAGAATAGTGCTCCTGCCGCCATCTGACTGGCACCTTCTTGTTGCAGACTGAAAATATTTTTGGTTTTTCAATTAATCATCATCACAGCACTCAATTGATTTTATTTTTATTATCATAATTATTATTATTATTTTATTTTTGAGTGAGTTAGTGGCAGTCTTATATGAGTGTTTCTTTTGTAAAAGCTTTAAAGGTGCATTGTGAAGCTTTTCTGGTGGAGGGTCTGCCATCTGTTTTTCTCCATGGAGATGTTTTTGATTTGTCTGGAATGTTTCACACTTTGGCATTAAACCTTTCTATTATAATGGAAACTAGACCAAGTTACAGGTCAGATCTGTGGAGAGGCCAGTCAGAACACCCGTTTTTCTAGGGATTTAGGGATTTTTGAGCTATAAAAACACCTGTAATTGAATACATGTATGTTAGATCTGTTAAACGTCACACTGTGGAAAATTACAAGCGGAGCAATGACCTATAGATGCAAGATGAAGGACCCTGAAAAGTTACATATTGCACCTTTAATAAAACTATAAAAGTCCACAACTCTGTTTATATTTACTTTGTCCCTGACATCTTAAACAATAAAATCAAGTCGACAGTAAAAAGAAAAACAGTAAAAAAAACCTGAACATTTACACCACAGAAACACTACAGACACATTTATCACTGAGACAGATTTTGCTTCATCTACAGTTGAATAGTTATGTTCTTAAAGGACCAATATTACATAAAATTGACTCTTGTGAGCTTTTCACCATATCCTAATGCTGTTGCCTCATCCAAAACAGACCTGGAGCTGTGCTTAGTTTCAGTCACACATAACCTTTTATTATTAGTCTATCTACATCTTCAAACCTCAAAATCCTCTGTTCCAGCTTCTTCATGAAGCCATACTTCTCAAGTTAACAGCTCCTAAACATAGTATTAATTGGTGTTAGGTGATTTGAAGTGGGTTTTTTTATCTCTAGTTAACACACTAGCTAAGCTCTGCAGTCATAGCAATAATGGACAAACTAGTTTCAATTTCCATTTTGCCGTATAATGATAATTAAACGGCAAAACAACAGCTCCATGCATGGAATGTTGAGGGGCATTTGTTTTGGATAAAATGATGTGAGTGCATAACCTCTATATCCTTCACTTAATTTCTATACTTCACTAGTGTTTTCACTGGCAGCTTTTATCTCAAATTAAACCGTTTTTATCCTTTGAACAGGTCACACACGCTTTCATCTCCTTTTGTTTAGACAACTGTAATGCACTTTTCTCTGGCATCAGCATCCATGCACTTTCTCGCTTACAGTTGGTCCAAAATTCTGCTGCGCACCTTTTAACTGGAACCAAAAAACATGAGCACATTACCCCGATCACACACCCCCACCCCCAGTGGAGTGTTTTAAATCTCTTCTTAAAACCCACTTTTATTCTCTGACTTTTAACACTGTGTGGGTTGTGTGGTCCTCTGTGTATTTCATTTATGTATTTATTTACTATTACTATTTTATTTTATGATTTTCATGGTTTTGGTGTCATTGGATTTTACTGGTTTTTGGACTGGTATGACCAAATTTTATCTATTTACCTTTTTGTTGTTCTCATTTTACTATCTCTGTGCAGCGCTTTGGAAACTGCTTTGTTTGTAAAACATGCTATAAAGATAAAGTGGATCTGGATTTTATGGTGAAGCCTGTTACTGTGCTGACCGTGTTGTGTTGTGTTCCAGAGCTGACGCTGAACCCTCCGGAGGGCATTGTGGCAGGTAACTATCACTCCTTTGTCTGCTCTCATCACCTTCTGCTGGTCCGCATGTGTTATTCCAGTTGTCTCAAGTCCTCTGTCCTCTGTCCTCTGTCCTCAGGTCCTGCCAATGAGGAGAACTTCTTTGAGTGGGAGGCTCTGATCATGTGAGTTTCTAAAGGAAATAAGCTCAAGCCCTATAAAGTTTTCTCAGGGTGGCTACAGACAAACCCAAACGTTCCACTCATGCTTCTGACATGTCTTACTGCTCTTGATACTTTGCAATAATGTCATGCTGGGGCGGTGTTCTACATGTATCTCTATGATGGAAAGTTTTAATAGTTCCCATGGTGACACAACGCAAAGTATCAGTTGTATGAGTGTCCATTGCATTGAGTGTGTAGTGGAGATCAGTAGGGCCTAAAGCATGAACTGAGGTGCTGATAAACAACCTTATTATTTTATTGTGGCCTTTATATTTTATTTTCACAAATGTCAGCTGTATTGAATTGTAGAAAGGTTTTCCTACAGCCTAACTTACACATCATCTTCCCCCCGCTTTTATATTGTAAGTTTATGCATTTTAATAAAATGTTGGGCTGAAAATGTTTGCTTACATGTGTTGGTTTTGTTCAGTTGTTTCTCCTTAGTATGTTGCAGAATACTAAGCACACTATATAAATTATTATATGTATGCCCTTCTTGTCCTATCTTATTTTGGTATTATGGACCATGTATCGTATCAAATCATGAGGGACCCTGTAATTCCCAGCCCCAATATTTCTCATCTGTTTGATGTTGCTATGTGTGTTGTTCTGTGTGTGTCCTGCAGGGGGCCCCAAGACACATGTTTTGAAGGAGGTGTGTTCCCAGCCGTGCTCAGCTTCCCCTCAGACTACCCTCTGAGCCCCCCCAAGATGAGGTTCACATGTGAGATGTTCCACCCCAACAGTGAGTACCCAGAGTAAAGCTGCAGCTGAATGGGCGTTAGCACTGCTGTGTACTTTCTTAGGCAGGCTTGTAGTAATTTACTTAATAATTTGTGGTCTCATTATTTTATTGCGATTTTTTAAAAATATGTGGACTAAAGTAGGAACTGGAAGGTGTGAAAAAATGAGCCAAAGATTTGGGAATAAATTGTGCATTTATTTAGCCTTTTTACAAGCTAACCGTGTACTTCTGTGTCTCTTGTCAGTGCATTATGGCTAAAATATGTGGTTGGATCACAGAAACAGCTATGAGAGCCTTTGCTAATGTCAGGTCCACGTGTAGTTAACTCATCCAAGCACAGGACGTGTCAGTCGCCTACAGACCCCTGTGCCCTGGAGGTCCCAGGTCCGTGCATAACTTAAAACAGTGTTGAAGGTGTCGTTGACCCACAGAGAAGAGGGGCTTTCCTGTGCTTAGGCCCCTGCCCCTGCACACTCATTACAGCCTCTGTAATGGGGCCCCTGCTTCTGTTCTGACACACACTGTGTGGTTAGCGTGTGGCTACTGTGTGATTAGCACAATGCTGTCAGAGTGATATCATCAGAGACAGTCTGAGCACGCTCAGCTGATTACAGGAGCTGCCTCTTATTATGTTTGAGGACTAGGCAGTGACACAGGGAAAAAGGACACAGGATATGGGGAGGAGGGTCTGAGCCGCTGAGCTGTATGTGTCCTCTGCTTCTGAAACATCAGCAGGGCCACTGATACAGTTGTCAAAAGTATTGAAAATCCGTTACTAATCCATTTTAAAACTAGCTCTGAAAATAGACTGAGTATCAATACTAAAAAAGTCCGGCAGACAGAGCTGTATCAGAACAAGTATAAGAGCACACTAGTATATGCCCATGGACACTACGGAACCTATCTGCAGCACTGAGGATTACACACATATCAGGACACATGGAATAGAAAAAAAAATATTATTTGATCATATTATCACTGTGGTATCAGATTTAGTACTGAGTATCAGGTTTGCTCCTTAATATCAAATTTGAGAGTTTTAGACCAGACTAGTCACTAGTCCATGTCACATGAGCAGTTCAGAGTAACACTGAGCACACTAAGCAGTTGTGTGACCTCTGACCCGTGTGGCAGTCTATCCGGACGGCCGGGTGTGCATCTCCATCCTCCACGCTCCTGGAGACGATCCCATGGGCTACGAGAGCAGTGCCGAGCGCTGGAGTCCTGTGCAGAGTGTGGAGAAGATCCTGCTCTCCGTGGTCAGTATGCTTGCAGGTACGTGACACACAGAGATACTTATTTTCCTGAAGGAAATCCGGATTTCAGGCAGCATACAATATATAATACATTACATCACATGCTATATAATACCATGCATAGCATGAGTTTATAGTGAAGTGCTGAATAGCCGTATGGCATGTGGTACCAACTACTCCAGAGTCGACATACTCAGACATACTCTGCATCAGGTAACACACACACACACACACACACACACACACACACACACAAACACACACGCTCACACTCAACATGTTTGTAGGTACGTCAAACTGTACTAATATACAATATAACATATTAATAATGATAATAATGAGTTTATTAATGTTTTTTTTTTTTTGTCAGAACCCAACGATGAAAGCGGTGCAAACGTGGATGCATCTAAGATGTGGCGTGAGGACCGGGAGCAGTTCTACAGACTTGCTCAGAGCATCGTGCGCAAGTCCTTAGGCTTTTAACACTGGACTGGACTGGCACCACATGTGGTCACACTGAAACACCTCTACACACAGAAGCCCTGAAAGCCCCCTTCTCTGCTCGGCTGTTTGAGTAATATGTCCTACTAGGGTTACCAAAAGTATTGAAATTGAAGTACAAATCGATCCTAAAACTAGTATCGATACTTTAAAAAAAAAAAAGTTCCATTGACAAAATTGAACCTTTGCTGAATAGCTTGAGAATGACCTTCAGCTATTTCAGAACAAGTATAAGAGCACATAGACTAGCACACACCCATGGACCACTGAGGGATTACACACATATAAGGACACATGGAAATAGAAAAGAAGTATGACTATTTGATGTTGAAAATCACATTCTATGGTCTAAAGAAAGTTTTAAAGGAATGTTGCCATTGTGACAACACTATCTCCCAGACCTCCACAGAAGTGTCCCATGTTTATCAGTGGAACCTATCCCCCCGTTGTGACAGCCAGCAGCGTATCTAATCAATCAAAATGCATATTGAGGTGATATTGGTGGTTTTCAGATTCTAGGGTGTGATGATGTCATACTTTAGATGGGGGCCAAGGGCCAGATTTCCCTATTAATTACATTGTACTTTGAAAGTATATTCACAAATCTTTAATGTAATATTTTCTATCGACTGTCTATCAACTGTATTTACTCTTACAGCCTCCCATCTGTATTAAATCATATTTGCCTTTACAATTCAGCGATGTCATCTGAAACCCGGCAATAGACTAACCTGAAAACCCAGTGTGTAATATGATCCAGCTGTCCATGCTTGTATAAAACTGCTGTGTGATCCTCCTCCAGCTCTTTCACAGCGTGGTCAGAGGAGGCCGCTGTTTGGGAAGAAGGTGGTATCTGAATGAAAAGACTAAATAAGTAGGACAGGATTTGGAGAGGTGAGGTGTGGGTGGGGAGGGCTTAGGGCAGGCCAGGCACTTAACCACATTTTCTCTTGCACTTTACATCTCTGTGTCTAAGGCTTGAGTCACTGCTTTGGGTTAAAGTTTAAATAAAGTTCTTATTTATCAATACAAGCTTGTCTTCTGCTTATTTTGTCATTTTAGCTCAGATGCCCTCCCTCCATCTGAAAACACTCACCTGTTTATTGCAAAATTAAGTGGGTAGTACTCGGTTGCATTAACTTTTAACAATTGTCTTTTCCTAGCAGCATACTTTAAGTATATAATCATATATATTTAATTTGTTGTTTTAAATTAAGCAATATTTTTACTGTTTAAGTAATAGTACTCTTAGCTGAGCAAAAGTTCCCACTGTGGGTAAGTCTAAAGTGATAAAAGCTTTAGGTGATTATATGAAATGATTTGAACATTTGTGTTTCTTCCAGCTCCTTCAGAGCTGATTATTTTTATTTTTATGTCTATTCATTAATCTTTTACCTTTCAAATTCTATTAACTTCAGTTATATGGCAGATGTTGCGTGCCAAAAGTCTTTAAATTGCTTTGGGGTATTTCTTTGTAAAAATGACAAATTAAATTTATGATTCAGATGTTGAATCTGTCTTTAAATAAATGTTGTTTTCTAGTACTTTTTCTAAATAAATGGCAGTTTTTCCATGAACTCCCCCAGCGGGTGTAGACTTGTAAGTGCAGTTTGGGTCAAATACACAGTGAATTTTTTACCATCTAATTCTTTTGAGAGGGCTTCACACACACACACACACACACACACACACACACACACAGAGTGGGGAGTAGGGGATTTTAGAAATAAATAGAACAGAATGGACCTGGTGAAGCGACAACACTGAAATATTACACACATAGTGATGTGACGTTCACGAGCTGAGAAAACGTAGGACGTCTCTACACTGTATCAAACACTCAGTGGCTGCTGTACTTACAAAGCCGTGTGAATATAAAATAGAAGGATTATAAATAAGAAATATGTAAAAAAAGGATGCTCTTTGTCTGTCTGTCCCCGTCCAGTCCAGTGTGTATGAGTCCAGGTGAAGCAGGGAGTGTTTTGTAAATGAGAGATCATACATCAGGTTTATTAGGCCAGTTTGTAATGTGTGAACTCTGAAGGGCATGAACATGGGTCTAAGGCTAAGTTCACACTGCAGCCTGATGTGACCCAAGTCCGATTTTTTCGCCCCTATGCGACCTGTATCCGATCTTTTAATGACACAGATCTGATTTTTTAAAGGCTACTTGGATCTGTGCTCCTAAAACCGATACATATCCGATCTTTTGACATGCGACTTCAGTCTGAACGGCCTGGAGCGTGGTGAAGTTGGCTCGACGTTTGACGTTCGCCTGAAATTCGGGGTTTAACGTTTCCCGCATTAAGACCCAAACAAATCTCTTTCCGAAATAACCTGACCTAGGTTAACAACAGTGCAACTTGTTAATGTCTATATAATAAAATAATACCAATAATGGTAACTATCGATTTATAGAAAAAAAAAACCCTCAACAAAATCTCCAACCTCCAAATCACGAAAAATCTGTCAAAGTACTTTTTCAAAATCTCTTGGGCGTAGTAAATAAATGTGTCTACTTACTACAGGTCACAATTTGCCCCTAGGTCACATTACTGTGTAGTAGGACAAAATAATTACTTTTTTTTTTAAATCACCAAAAATAAATCAAAGCACTTTTTCAAAATCTCTTGGGCGCAGTAGTTGCAACATGAATGTGTCTACTTACTACAGGTCAGATTTGCCCCTAGCTCACATTACTGTGTAGTGGGGCACAATGATTACATGAAAAAAATCACCAAAAATCAGTCAAAGCACTTTTTCAAAATCTCTCGGGCGTAGTAGTTGCCA
>JACN01100501.1:0-11404 GCA_000787155.1 Scartelaos histophorus | reverse complement strand
GTAGTAGTAGTAGTAGTTAGTAGTATTGTAAATATCCAACATGAGAATCTGAGGTTTTGGAGCTGAGACCAGACAAATAATGGTAATAGATCACGCCTCCCTGAAAAAGTAGAGATCCAAATCTGAATCGAGTGCAAATATAATAATTTCTGTACTTGCCGATACTGAGTACTGATACTGAGTACTGATACTGAGTACT
Source organism: Scartelaos histophorus (assembly GCA_000787155.1). Classification (NCBI taxonomy): domain Eukaryota; kingdom Metazoa; phylum Chordata; class Actinopteri; order Gobiiformes; family Gobiidae; genus Scartelaos; species Scartelaos histophorus. The sequence goes on along the minus strand of JACN01100501.1, from coordinate 11,205 downwards.
GATACTGAGTACTGATACTTTATTAGACATATCCTGTTTACATGCGCACTGAGAAACCAGAATCAGGCTTCTCATAACCAGGATGTAATGTGTCGCGTAATAGTGGTATCGGTGCGCGGTATCTGCAAATATTTAACGAGTACGAGTATTTAAGGCAGTATCCCTACTCTAGTGTACAACCTGGTTTAAAAACTTGAGAGGCGATTGGTTGAAAGTCAGAATGAGCGGGTTGTGATTGGCTGACAGTGACAAAAAGGAAGAAGAAAATCAGTCATGCAGCATATTGAAATAATTGAATAACTGGGGTTTAAACGCTGATCATCTGCACAGTGGAGTGTTAAAATTGACTCTTACAGAATCAATTTTACCATTTTCTTAGGGATTATACGAGTCCAATGTGTTCTAGGCTTAATTTATCATTTCTGGAAATGTTAATTAAGTAACACTGCACCAAAGTTCTTGTTTAACCCCAAAATCAAGAGTTATATTAACATTTTAAGAGTAAATGGAGAACACTGTGTAGGGTTATCCTGATTTAGCAAAACAAAACACATATTTTATTTTTTCCACTTTATTTTGGTTAATTTAAAATGAAATTATGTATAAAACTGGTTCAAACTGTTGAGGTGGGATCTTTTTTGTGACTTATTTTAGAATTTATTTATCTTTTATTATATTGTGATGTGTAAGAAAAAATTCAAAAAAATTCCCCCCAAAAAATTCCCCTGTGGATCAATAAAGTTTGTCGAAGTCTAAAATGCAAAATTAACACTAAAGTTTGTCGAAGTCTAAGATGCAAAATTAACACTAAGGAAAGTTGAATTAGCTTCAACAATATCAACTCTGGCAAATAACCCCACATTTAACTTTCAAATAGTTAAAATAACACTTTTTGGGATAAAAACAAAATATTTTACCCTGAAATTTGAACTTTACTCTTTTTGCTGTGTGGTTTTCTCTTTGGAGATGTCATAGCCTTTCAAAGAAATATTTTACCCTGAAATTTTAACCTTAGTGTTTTTTCTGTGTGGTTTTCTCCTTGGAGATGTCATAGCGTCGTCAGGAATGTTTCACAGTAAAGCTTTCTATCTCCGTGGAGACCAAACCAGGCCAAGTTACAGGTCAGATCTGCGGCAAGGCGAGGTATTTTTGAGCTAATACTAGTAATTGAATAAATGTAAGGTAGAGCTGTTTAATGTCATACAGCTTTAAGTTAACTTTGTAAATCGTAGCGTTGCAAGCCAATACCGTCAAATTGAAAATGGCTTCTGGATGGGAGCCAAAGCTAACCTTGCACGGCAAGATGGATTCCTGCAGTATTTGTGACTTCACAAACTCATGAGAATCCATGACGACCAGCAGTGAAACCTCGTCTACAGTGAACTACATGAAGTGTGGTCTGACCCTGAGCAAGTCCTTGGTAAAAGAGTGGACTTCATCACTAGTCCCTGCTCCGATAGTGCTGCATGGACACAACTGCTACCGTAGATGCTGATTTATGTTTTTAATCAAGCGGGTGCTCAGTATTCGTGCACACGGACTTCACTTTTTATGCGTGTTTCCCGTGCACTCGCCTTCTGTATGTAGACCTGCACAGGGATTTCACCGATGAGCCAGTCCACGTCGTTTTACAGTGACTTCATCGTTTGCCACATCCTCGTCTCATTTTCTGACGTCTTCTGTCCCAAATAAACCGATTTGGCTCACGTTACAAGGCCGTTTAAACCCATATGGGCTTTTAGGGAGGCTAATTTTTCCTTCTGATCCCTCGTCGGTGCACAGTTGAGGATCTAACCGGTATCAGAGTTGCCCCAGTTCCCAGATTAGCCCCGCACCGACTCAAATGATTAACAGAGCAGAAATAGATAGACGCACACTACGTTCTAGACTATCGTAAACGTGCGCTGCTAAAATCGAGTCAGTATAAGACGGAGGGAAGCTCACAGATGGGTACGACTGCGACTGATACTGCACTGTACGTGAACACAAGCAGGAAGTCCCCCGTGATCACCGGAGGATCACACTCGTGTCTGCGGGCTTGAATCCATTAAGCGCCGAATAAATGATGCATACAAGCGCATTTCTAACACCCCGCCAGCTCCACAGGAATACTTGATACTAACCTGGCGACGTTAGAGGGAGAGGGGAGGCCTGGATCACAAACAAAGAGCAGGAGCTGTGAAATATTTGATTGAAATCAAATTCTCGCTATGTAAATCGGTTAAAGAAGATACATTATGCTTTTTGGGGGGTACTCGGTGCACTAAAGGAGAGCTGTTTAGCGCTTACACAAAGACATACCTTTCTAACAGCAGAAGTGTCCTCCTGTAGAGTTTTATTCTCATTTGTAAAGTTTTTAACATAGCTTCCTGTCCATGGTGTGCGCTGTTGAAGTTTCAATTCAATTCAATTTATTTTTGTATAGCCCAAAATCATAACAACAGTTATCTCGGCGGGCTTCACAAAATTGTTAAATTAGCAAACAAAGATGTTAGAGAATGAAGCAGAATAAGAAAAAAAAAAATAATAATAATAATAATTAATGATGAATTAATAATTCAAAAATACAGAATGTCCAGCAACAAGCAGCAAATGGATAATTGTCCCAGCATCTCCTGTCCTTAGACCCTCCTTCTTCGGCAAGGAAAAACTCGAAGAAAAACCCAGTGGGAAAAAAAACGAGAAACCTCGAGGAGAACCACAGTGAAGGAGAGATCCACTCCCATGGACGGACAGGCATAGATGGTCAGGACGGGTCCACTGCCAATAAGGTTGTAAATCTGTAGACCAAAGCTGTTGGCAGAAGGAAACTACTGATCTAACAGGACGAGGACAGATTAATCCAGGACATGAAGGAGGGAGGGGTCCAGGTCCTGGACACTAGAGGGCACCGCGGTCCAAACTGGAACAGCAGCATCTAAAGTTTAGTGATTTTAGCCCAACTCCGCAAAAACCTGAGCTTCTGATTGGAACTAGCTGGTTACCACTGTGCAAAGAGCCAATTCAAAATGAACATAGATCTATAGTGTTTCCTACATATTCCTGATAATTTACCTGGGAAACTGACAGATCAAGAATATATTGAAATCAGCTCTGGCTTTGCAGGTTCATAAACTGTATGAAAAAGTGGACAAAGTGTGTGTGACGTCACCATGGATCTATAATAAAAACTGGATCAGACATTCTTCTTCTGTCCTGGGTCGAGAGCGAGCAGTGGCCGCTCCATTGGTTCTGCAGCTCCCGAGAGAATTCTTCCAAAGAAGCAGGATGCACTTTTTGGCAATTCAGACTGCCCATGTTCAGCTGACAGGGCAACGACAACTTCCACAAAGGTCGGCTTTAGTAGGGATTCTTTTCTATGTTCATAAACTTTTACAACTTTTAAAATCCTCAAAGCGCCTTAAAGTTAACTTTGTAAACGTTAACCGCTAGTCTCGTTCTGAGTCCTCTCTGAGCCCCATGCTAGCTCCGTTCTAGCAGCTCTCACTCTGATTGGTCCAAATGCACTGCGTGAGTGGGAGGAGCTAGCCCAGACTGAGGAAGTAAATGCATTTTTGGGCCCGTCCGCCAATGAGCACAGGCCAAAACAATACGACACCATCTTAGGTTCACCTTACACATTTTATTATAGTTATATGGAGTTAAATAACCAGTCAAATGATGCTAACTGTTATAGGAGCGAATTTGGAGCTGAGTTCCATATTGGGAAAAGGAATTTATGGAGAAAACAGCAAAATAAAAACACCAGGATCATTTAGAGCAAACATTTTAAAACCAAAATGATGATGCACACCGCAGCAGTTACAGAGAGAAGGGTGACGATTTTTCAACTCAACTGGAGTCGATGGAGCTGGAATTGTGCCTGTGCTCACTTCCTGTTTAGGTATGTGCATTTATATCATCAGAGTATGGTCAGGCTGCAAGTATGAATGAAGCTTTAAAGAGCAAATTCAGCATTAATGGATATTTTCTGTTTAGATATAGATCTGGGCCCCTGCCTCCCGTCTGACATCTGAACACCATCAAACACCAGAACGTGAACCCAACCTTACCTCGGCGTAATAGAAAACCATCCATATTAAACCCTTTTGCGAGGCTGTAACTGTTGCCTGGTGCTCGGGCAGGGCGAGGGAGGGAGCGGGGCCCCGGCGTGAGCAATGGGCTGGTGCGGTGGGGCAGTCATCAGCGGTAATGGTGAAGAGAGCTGCAGGCTACGGCGCGGCAAACTCCATCATGTGATCCATAAGCTGTACTTACTCTGCTTTAGTACGTCTCCGACTGAAGGGAAGCTATTTAACGGGCTTCTATTGTGTTTAACGGACTTTTTGTGTAGCTCGTCTCGCATCGATGGTACAATCAAGGGTGAGAAGTAACTTAGTAGTAAGAAATACTCATGTAACTGTAAGGGTAAGAGTGGATTTTTGGGGTGACTTTACTTTTAGAGTAGATTTTCAAACCTGGTCCTATACTTAATGTAACTGTGACTAGTTACATTTTCAATAATAGAAGTTACTACAAAGTACAAGTCCTGACCCTCGATTGGTTCTATGTAAAAGGTAGTATTTTTTATGCATACTTTTGATTTTTACTTAAAAACAATTTCCAGTGACGTTAGCATTAGCCATTAGCTACATTAGCCATGTAGCTGTATTACTTACAAAACTGTGGTATAAGGTTTTCTGGGGTTGTATTTTGTTTCTTTTGCGAACTTTTGAGAAATTCACTATATTTTGAACGTTTCCCTCTTAAAATGTCCGTACCTCCCAAAAATCAGGGAAGGTGCTGTTAGCATTCTAGCTGTTTTTAGCATTACCACGATTCCAAACTTGCTTAAAGGTCTTTGCAGTGATTAGGACGCTAGAAATATGTTAGAAAAGCGAGAAATAAGTTTGGACTGCTGCAATCTGTTTAAAATCAACTTTAAAAAAATAAATAAAATCAGGTAGTGTGACTCAAAGGCATTCTAGCAGCTAAAACACCAGCTGCTAATGTGATTTTTGATTTGTAAAAGTTCTCACTGTGCACAGATATATGGAGTCATGACAAGTACAAATGAAAATAGGCTTTAGTCGTTTTGCATTACCAGTACGGTTATATAAGAGTTTTTCTGCATGTAAATGAACGCACACAATTCACAGGTATTCATCTGCTTCTATTTACATGCTACTTACCATATCATTTATTTCATTCCAACATCTCCTCTCACCTTGCCACATGAACTTTGACTCTGCACAAGTTCGCTCAGACATCAAATTGAACACTGAATTATAATAAAATGCAGAATCCTTAAGGCATTACGCAGTTTTACATGTGATCAACATGTTTGTTTCTATGGATATGTCATTTCTCTGCCTGGAATGTTCCACAATATGACATTAAACAGCTTTACCTTACATTTATTCACTTTCAGCTGGTTGTATAGTTCAAAATACCAAGAAAACAGATAATTGGTCTGTTGCCTCTCCACAGATTTGACTTGTAACTTGCTCTGGTTGGGTCTCCATGAAGGGCACCACATTTACTGACATCAAATTACCATAAAATAAATATAAATTGATATACTAAAATGAATTGGTTAGACCCTTTTGCTCAGTGGTAAGTTCTGGACACTTCAATAATACGTTTTTTATAAGAAAAACTCACTTCTGGTTTTCTTTTATTAATACGACATTTAAGTCCCTCAAATGAGATAAAAAAAAAATAAAATAAAAAATCATGTTGTTTGAATAATGAAACGTAACTGTTGGTAATTACTGTTGATAATTATTTTCATATTTTTCTAATTATTATCCATGTGTATCCTGTGTGTCATGTGTATAATTAGAGCCGAAGGGGCTGTCCTCATACTCGAGAAAGATCTGAGAGACCGAAACATTGTATTAATAAAAGAAAACCAGGAGTGAGACAGTGAGCAGGAGTATTTCTAGAAAACAGCCTCTCCTACAACGCACCTGTCGCCCAGTCAGGTGTGCAGAATCTACACAGAAACGAGTATAGACGCTTCAGTAAGAATAACTTTTAAATATATAAATTACAAGGATTAAGTGATCTCAAATTGATTTAATAAAGAAGTTAAGATACTTTACTAAAGCAGATAGAAACCAGTCCTTCATGAAGTCTTGGTCTTCACAAAATCATCTTCTCTTTAGCTCTTTCTGATATAAGTCACTCTCTAATATGGTGGTTCCTCTTGCAAACAGGACCACTTCCAAATGTATCAGTTGTGTAAGAAACTAGCTCTGACTAGTTTCTCTTCATATTTTTGTGTTCGGTTTTATAGGTGGGCTGTGTGCACAAGCTTCGAATGCATTTGTATGTATTTTCCGCTCTTTGTTACTTCCTCTTTCAGTGTCTTGACCTTTAGCGCTTCTCCACATTTGAATACTTTTGAGACACAACTTTAAGTGTCATGAAAGGTTAAAATACAGAGCATACATGCATTTTATGAAAAACAGAAGATTTTATCCTTTTCAGCACTGTGAAACATTCCAGACAAAGCAATAATATCCCCAATGGAAAAAGCATTCAATGAAACCTCCACCAGAAAAAGTTACACAATGCATCTTTAAGGCTCTGCAGAAAAGGCTGCCCTCTGAAGGTTTCCCTAACACCAATCACATCCCACACGCATTATACAAGAGCTAAATTTAATAAGAGGGATCCCAATGTCAAGCGCGCGTCCTGCCTGGTAATGACACACTGGACAGTAATGGAGAAACACTTAGTGCTAATAGGGCCTGATGTCTTAAGCAGACAATGAGCACATGTTCACTGGCTCTAGTAAACAAATGACACTCATTCAGGCTCACTACGGACCACTATTACGCTCTTAGTGACCATGGTTACACTGGGGGAGACCGTTACAAATCACTACGCACTTAGAAAACATAGGATTACAGGAAGTGCATCGAATATTGGTCACGGTTTTAAAAAGTATCTTAGTACTAATCTACTTTTTCCTCTTGCTGCTGATGTTTGCACGTCTGACAAAGAAGCGACTGATCTCTAAAAAGTTTGTACACATGAGGGATGAGTGTGGTTTGAATGATCAGTAGAATTAGGCCTTGATGTTAGAAGGAGGTAAGAGTCCATGTGCTTGTGACCCGAAGTAATCTCTGTTTTCATTTATTTGCGATCAGTGGTGTCGTGGGGATTTTTTAAATGGGGTTAGGCGATTCCTGACGTCACCGAGCCCGTCATCCCGCTCCCCAAGACGCAACTAGACAGGCCCAAATACCCACAGGTGTCATGTAGATTGTTTGTTTATTACAAAAAACAACTCACTTTCTGTACAAATATAAAGTCCCAGTAATATTTAAATTTCAAACATTAACATTTTTGGTTGAGGATGATCATGAAGGTTTTTGTGTAAGTGTGTGCGTCACCAAGAAGAAACATCAATCGAGACGCCGGACTTTTGCGCCACATAAGGACTGAACAAGGACTAAAACAGGACTAAACGAGGTCCTAACCAAGACTATACCAGGTCTAAACCAGGACTAATCTTGGACTTGAGAGTGAGAAAGAGAACCTCAATTTCCGTGGTGTGGAACGGGGTGTCACCAGTATATGCAGACATTAGGGCGATATATGACCACTAAATCAATAAAATTTATGTTGACAGCGGGATTCGAACTGCCAATATACTGATTAGGGGACAAACATTTTTACCATTAAGCTACTGTCGAATATTATAGAGCCTGTATTTGTTTTTCTTCCATGTATTTGAACGAAATGTATCATACCCCAGTACAGATGTATTCTATAAGCAGCTATTGAAGTAAGAAAAGTCCACAGAGTGCTGTTTGCATCTAGTTGGTGTTGTCAAAGCAAACTCGTTACACTGAGTTACTGGGATGTGCAGAAGTCATAAGGTAAAAGAAGAATAACCTTGGACCACTGCAAACTGTTCAAAATGAACTAGTTCTGTTTAATATAGTAAGAATCGAGGTTTTAACAAATCTTAGTAAATAAATATACAAAAAAGAAAACCATAATGTGTTTTATTTGGCTCAGATTACATTATGATCAGTTAAAAGTGCATCATGTTACTGTGTTCATGCTTTTCCTTTGTCTCCACGGTTACGCGCAGCTCCAGGCCAAGTAAAACCTGGTCTCCACACCTCGACTGTTTCCTGTATTTTTTGATGTCACCCTGCATGATTTAGAAGAATAAATTGTAGAGCTGAAAAAAAGAGGTTTTACCATCAGAGATTTACCATCAGTGCGCATTGCAGTAGTGTTATCCATTCCAGTTTAGTCAGTTGTAGGGAGTATTATACCTCTGATGACATGGGCTAAGATAACAAGTGCGCATTGCGGTAGTGTTATCCATTCCAGTTTAGTCAGTTGTAGGGAGTATTATACCTCTGATGACCTGGGCTAAGATAACAAGTGCGCATTGCGGTAATGTTATCCATTCCAGTTTAGTCAGTTGTAGGGAGTATTATACCTCCGATGACATGGGCATGGTAACAAGTGCGCATTGCGGTAGTGTTATCCATTCCAGTTTAGTCAGTTGTAGGGAGTATTATACCTCTGATGACATGGGCTAAGATAAGGCGCCATCAAAATTTGTTGAAGCTGACATCAAACTGTGTGGTAAATTCGTCCAAAAGTGTACACGCTTGCTTAGGTGTTAAGTAAAGGCCAGTTTGTAAAAGTGCGTAAACGAAAATTGAAAAGGTGAGACGGTCTCGTTCACGCCTGAGCTCTCGTGTTGTTATTTAGATGGAGCGTTGTTGGTTAGTTACCTTCTTTATTTTCTTCGATCAGTTGGCATAATCATTAATCACGTTACAATGATTTACGAGGAACACCGAAATTACACACAACACTTCAGTTTGTTCGACAGACCGAAGGCGCTCAGGCTGTAGTTTAAAGGTGCATTGTGTAACTTCTTTGGTGCAGTGTCCGTCAAATACTTTTTGCAAATGCTGTTGCTTTATCTGGAATGTTTCACAGTGTGGCATAAACCTTTCTATCTTTATGGAGACTAAACCAGACCAAGTTACAGGTCAAATCTGCGGAGAGACAACCCCATTCATAGTCAGAAGGCCTATTTTTCTTGGTATTTTTGAGCTATAAAACAACCTGCAACCTGAAAAAATGTAAAGTGGACCTGTTTAATGTCACACTGTGGAACATTCTAGGCAGAGTGATGACATATCCATAGAAACAAGCAGGTGATGGACCCTCAAATAAAAAGTTATAGTGCACATTTAAGTTTTTGGTTTAATCCTCTGAATATATAGAATAGAATATAACACGAGATGGCAGAAAATCTATTCATATGAGTGTAGTAAAGAAGACCTACTGTTCACTGCTCACATCTTTGACAAAGATTGAGAAATAGGGCTTGCTCTGCCTTCAAAATCCCAAAATATCAGACGGGCTTGATATCAGTGGCAGCTCATCTTTATTCAGACAACGGTTCGAAGTTTAATCTTTGTCCAGCAAGACACGTGTCACTTATGGCTTATTTGACATCAGTCTCTTGCTATTTTTGCTACTTACTCAGAATGTATTATTACCATTTATATTTTTGCTGTTTGTTATTTCCCTTGTGGATCAGTAAAGTTTCTAAAGAGCGTAAATCTTACCCATGATCATTTTACAAGTTCTGGTGAAGGTGTGTGGAGTTTAAAAAACGCAGTGGACTTCCTGTATTACCACGTGACATCACAAAACACAAATCCAAGTGCGTTTTGGAGATAAGAAAAGATTCCCCATTTCGTTAATATATGTGTTTAATTTTTGTATACTCAATTTCAGCTTTGCAGAGAACTCTTGGGTTTGATGTCTGATATACTGTAGATTATTTCTTTACAGACTGGAAAAATCATGAACCGAACCCTCCCGACCCCGTTTAATGCCACACTGCGGAACATTCCAGACAAATCGATAAAATCTCTCTTGAACTCTCACCAGAATAGCTATATCCATATTCATATCACGACGTAAAGTGTTTGGCTCAAGTACGGCTGCACCGATACCGATGTTAGTACAGAATATCGGCACAGATTCTGGAAAATTTGTTGAACTGGGTATCGGCTCCGTGATATCGGTTCACCTGATATCCTTTGGCTTTAAATTGGACGTAATAAGACCATTTACAGGCTGATCGTCTCATAATTTTTACATGTTTAAAGCTGTTCAGTAGTGATTTGAAAGAAAAATTACAGTTCCTTAACACAATTATATATCTTTCGTAGTGTTTTTAAGGTTAATATCGGGTATCGGTCATTATTAAGAGCAAAAGTATCGATATTGGAAGTGAAAAAAGTGGATCAGGGCATCCCATACCTCAAATATTCTCGACCGCGGCAGTAGAACCATCAGCCTCGTTCCTCTTTCAATCACCTCCTCTTCACTTTCGCCAGTGTCTAGTCCCCACAGGATCCAAACAGCAAAATCGTGTAAACTGCAGCATTGTTAAAATGATCCAGCCTTTATTAGAATGTTATTGCGTGTTTTTTTTGTTTTTTTTTACTTTTTAATTTCAACAGATGGTAGAAAAAGTTGCATTACCGACAAGACTAACTTACAGCAGATAAAATTCAAATGCGTGAGCGGGCTGCCTTGACCTCAAAGTTGTTTTCCGCAATTTACCGTCTAAATCATCTCATTTGCAGCCTCCGGCGATTACTGGATCCAATTTAGATGGAAAAAAATGGGAAGATGAGACTTACAGGAGCCCCAAAGCCATTAAACAGTAGTGCTCTCATTGGACATCATATTTGTAACCAATATTAAGAGAAAGAAGCAGCAGAATAATACGCCGTCGTCATCGTATTGTGTGACGAGTTATGTAAAGGTTGTTAAATAATACATCAGTGACAGGATACCAGAAGTAGTTTATCTCTCTTCACCAACAGAGCAAATACAAAAATGTTTTTATTCATTCAAAAACAAAAACATTTCTTTATTCTGAGCAGACCTGCACCTCCACAAACCGGACCCTTACCTGGCCTCCACCTGTTTGTCTCCGTGGAGTTATAATCACTTACACTTCCTCATCTCCATGGAAAATGTTCTGAAGTATTCCCTGAAATCATGCAAGTGATGTGCTACCTCCAGAAAGTTACATGCTGTGCCTTTTAAAGAAGACTATTGTGCTATATTGTGTCTGCTGTATAGGTATGATCTTTGACACCCACGGACCATTACGTTATAATGTGGACACTTCAATTCAATTCAATTTAT
>KN513406.1:11290-60244 GCA_000787155.1 Scartelaos histophorus | reverse complement strand
TGTGTGTGTGTGTGTGTGTGTGATAATAAATATATGATAAAAAATAATAAATGATAATCTACTGTGTTTTTCAGGTTTTTGTAGCCTGATCATAAGCTTGCGGCAGAGGCCCCCTGGTTCAGAGACTGTAAAATTCAGCGCTGAGTATGACTCCCTGGTTTTGGTGGCGGTTCGGAAACATGGGGTGGAAGTGTGAGGTGTTGAGGCGAACGTGATGACGGCATGGTCCATGGTGGTGAAGCTCAAAATGGAAAAACACCCATGCAGGGAGGACAACATTGACTCAACTGAGACCCAGCCTGCCACTGACGAGTCAGAGGATGGAAGCAGCTCTGAGAGTGAATCTGAGGGCCAACGGTGCCCCCGGGTTCAGGTGAACAACAGCAGCTGCAGAAAGAGAGACCCGCTCGCAATTACAAAGCCTCATCGCCAACTCTGCCGCTCACCATGCCTTGACCGACCCAGTTTTTCCCAGAGTAGTACAATACAAGATGGCCGTGAGGATGACACAAGCAACACTGTATCAGGATTTAAATCTGTTGGTGAAAAGGAGTATCAAGCCAAGAAGGAGTTTGCATTAAAACTAGGTTATTCGGGTGAACAAGTGGAGGCTGTGCTCAACAAGTTAGGTGCTGCTGCTCTGATTAACGATATTTTGGCAGAATTAGTAAGGCTTGGGAACAAGGTGGATCCTGAAGTTCAGACTTGCACTAATCTATCAACTTTGGTATCACGCTCTCCATGTGTCAAAGAGAATGCCAGTCCAGAGGTGTCCTTGGAAGAAGAATCAGTAGACACCTATGACAACCTTAGGCCCATTGTGATTGATGGTTCAAATGTTGCAATGAGGTAGAATATAATATAATAATATAGATTACTGTTGTGCATTGGTTAAGTATGTAATTTTTAAAAATATGTTTGTGTGTTTAGCCATGGAAACAAGGAAGTATTCTCCTGCCGTGGAATTCAACTTGCTGTTGAATGGTTTAGAGAAAAAGGCCACAAAGACATCACTGTTTTTGTCCCAGCCTGGAGAAAGGAACAGTCAAGGCCCGACGCTATCATTACGGGTAAGATGATGTGATTTATGTCAAAAGTGCCATTTCTGTTGATACAAGTGATAATATCATTAATTTTACTTACTTGTTTGTTTATTGTAGATCAAGAAATATTACGACGACTGGAGAAAGAAAAGATACTGGTTTTTACCCCATCCCGTAGAGTTCAAGGCAGGAGAGTGGTGTGCTATGATGATCGCTTCATAGTGAAGCTGGCTTATGATTCTGATGGAATTATTGTATCAAATGACAACTACCGGGACTTGCAAAATGAAAAACCTGAATGGAAGAAGTTTATAGAGGAGCGTCTCCTTATGTACTCATTTGTCAATGACAAGTTAGTAAACATGCATTGTATAAAGATGATTTCATTTTAAAATACCTTTATACTTCACCTTTCTAAATATTGTAATACTTACTTTATTTGCTAATTGTGTTAATGGCTTTTAGATTTATGCCACCTGATGATCCTCTGGGAAGACATGGTCCAAGCTTAGAAAATTTTCTTCGGAAACGGCCAGTTGTTCCAGAGCACAAAAAACAGCCCTGTCCTTATGGTGAGTTTCTTTCTCAATGTAATACAGCTGTAGTTCTAATAAAAATATAACTATGCCTTTCTTTAAACAGGTAAAAAGTGCACATATGGACACAAGTGCAAGTACTATCATCCTGAGCGTGTGAACCAGCCTGTCCGCTCAGTGGCTGATGAGCTTCGGGCCTTTGCTAAATTGTCAGCAGTGAAGACAATGAGTGAAGGGGCTTTGGTCAAATGTGGTGCAGTGGCTCAGAAGGGCGAGGGAAGCTCTGAGGCCAAACGCGTGGCACCCAAACGCCAGTCAGACCCCAGTATTCGCTCTGTGGCTTGTGAGCCTCCAGAGGCGCTATCTGTGGCCAGGAAGTCAGAGACTAATTCGGTGCCTTCTCTTGTGACTGCTCTCAGTGTGCCCACAATGCAACCAGCCAAGAGCCACGCAGCTGGGGCCTTGAACACCCGCTCTGCCAGCAGTCCAGTGCCTGGCTCTTTGCAGTTTGGGCGCAGCTCTTTGGAGCACACGTCCAGCGTACAGTATCCACCTATACTGGTCACCAACAGTCACGGAGCGTCTATGACCTACTCAGACCAGTTCCCAAAGTTTGACTCAGTGGTCAGTGACCACGGTTATTATTCACTGCACAGTGACTTCTCAAACATGAGCATGAGCAGCATGCATAATGTCGACAGTTTCTGTAGCATGGAGCATGATCATGGCGTCTATCAGAGAAATCTCAGCCACTGCCCTGAATCCTGCCTCAGCCACTCCAACAGCGATTCTTTCTCGTCCTATGGAGACATGTACCAGAGCTCAGTGGACAGCAGTCTAGACGACAGTCTGAAGGGGGTGCCGCAGTCATCAGCACAGAGCAGAATGCAGGCATTTGCACATGGCTTTCGTCACGAGGCTCTTACCAGGGTTCAGAGTTATGGACCAGAGGATCCCAAGCAAGGTCCATGTAAGCCACAAGCAGCTCATCTGGCCCCCCATATCCAACATGCTGCAGTGGGAGCTAGGTCCAGCTGTCCAGGAGACTACCCTCTAACTCAGACGTCACTCCCCCCTCTCTCCTCACAGCCCACACGCTCCCTTGGCATGACCCGCATGGACAGCATTTCAGATTCCAGGTTGTATGACAGCAATCCTCTGAGACAAAGGCGGCCCCCGCTGTGTCGTGAGCAGCATGCGAGCTGGGACCCTCTGCCTTGTGGGAATGAGTCCTTCGGGTATCACTCATATCCACTGAGTAATAGCTTGATGCCATGTTGCGAGAGGGTGATGGTCCGCAGTATGCCTGACAAAATGGAGCAAATTTGGAACTCTCCCTGGGAAACGGCCTCTGTGGCGGAGCACCAGGAGCGGTACGTCATCCCAGACCACCAGTACCAAACATATCGAAACCTTTGTAACATCTTTCCTGCTTATATTGTTCACTCTGTTATGGAGAAGAACCCACATCTTACAGACCCACAACAACTCGCTGCAGTCATTGTCACAAAGTTGAGGTCGTGCAACTAATGTCACTAAATTATATGTGAACAATTATTTTAAAGGAAATGATCATTACAAACATAGGCACTTATTTGTTGTTGCTGCATGTGCAACAATTGCCCTCAGGAGTTAAGATTCATCAACATAAATTTTCAATAAGAGGAATTAGATTTACATAACTGAGTAGTGATATTACAGTGTTATACTCACTGTAGATACCTACATTTTATATAAAGGATGATGCACTTGTTGGAAAGTAACACGTTTGAGTAAACTGCATAAAATCACCATCACAAGAACTGAACCAGAGCCTTACAGAAGTTAATCTAGTTCTAAAAAATCCAAAACTTGGCTCAAAGTAGACATTGGAAGTGCTAGTTTTGCATTGTGCCCAATCCCTTACCTAACTTTAACCAACATTAACAATGTTAGGTCCTCTTGAGCACAACTTGCTTTGAAGTATTTGCCTTAATGTTTTTTCCACTTTTTCCACTTTTCTGAATCACTTCTTCTGTAAAACTCTAGTTCAGATCCTGTAACTGTTATAAACAGCATTTGAAGATTTTTTTAACTTAAAAATTGGTCTGCCTCTGCTGTAAATAAGATGAAAGAGGTGAGTGTGTACCTCACAGCATGAACCACGACATTAATGGCCTTATATCTGAATGACCTCACACAGTTGTCATCAGTTTCAGTGAAAATCTGTGTAGCTGAAGCTCCACACTTTCAAATGTAAAGCACTATATCATTATCTAAAGATATATTTTCTCAACATCGTTCAACAAAACTATTTTAGTAAACAGTGCACAAAACAAGCCAAAAACAGATATTTGACTTGTGAAGTGTATGTGTGCACATATTTATGTACATATAATCACACAAAAGCCATTGTTTCAGTGTCATTTTAAAGCTGCTAAATAATGCCAAAAAATAATTTTTATCAGTATTTCACATGGCAACATTTTAGTTCACTGAATTAATTATATTGATAATTAAAGTGTTAAAATGAGTACATATAGTACAGTTATTGTATTTTAAATTTTTACTAAGGAGTATTTATTTGTTGTGCTAACTATTTAATTGTAAAATATTCAAAGCAATTTTACTAGTACTGTTGGACTCACTGATGTTGTTGGCTGAGCATTTTTAGAATATGGTAAACTTATGGGAGTGCTTTTGTGTAGTCTGGCACCAATGTTGTGCTACATTTAACAGACTTGCTCTATTAAATAGATGGATGATTGCATGATTAGGTGTAGACATTTCTGTTTAGGCAAGAGCAAGAGATTCAACTTGGCTATGGCTGCTCTAATTTACTTGACAGTCCATTGAAATAAGACATCATGTCTACATGCAACACCACAGGCTTAGTTTTTAGCATTGGACCTTGATTTAGAATCCTAGACATCCGTGTGTGAGGAAACGTTAGTAAAAATTTGTCGTGTTGGGATGAAGATAGAAATCAACACTTTGCACAACAATCCTGCATTGAACTGAATGCTTTATTTAGCAGGCTGTGGAGTGTTTATGGGTGACTTCAGTGAGTGAATGAATTCTGACTTAAATGTCAGTGATATCTAGTGTGTGACAAAAGCATGTTTTCAGATTACGGTTATGGCCTTTTCCAAGGGCGTGTTTGCTCAAATAGTAGAAAATGCAGTGTTTGTAGATTTTTAGGGGTTTGGGCTGTGCCTTGCAGCAAATTGTTCTCAGGATGATTTGTTTTGTAATTTACACAATTTACTTGCCAAACCTACAAGAAAAAAGACAATAAATATATAGTCATTTAAATACCATAATATGTACAGTTGAGATGTAGAAATACCTGAAGTTAAGTGTTTGCTCTGTACATTATTCATATCAGTCTTGGCATCCCAGCCAAATATGATCAGTACTTTATATCACAGGCCGAACAGCAACAAATGAAGCAATTTAAGGTTTGAGCAGATTTAATGCACTTTTCTAAAGGTGGGAGGTATTTTCAAAAATGTTACATCATCACAATATTGAGTATATTGTGTATGATAGAAAATATTTCATGAAAATGATGAGGTGACCTAAAAATATTAGCACATTTCTGATGAATCTGAACTCTGAATCTGTGATGATTGGGATAATTTTACAAGACATTAAAATTGCCAATATATTCAGTAGTCAATATTGCCCACCCCTATGGCTTTCCCTTCACAACCAGCTGTACAATTTACACATTGGATACAAAATATAGCAGAATGTCATGTGAAGTTGACTTGAAATTGAAAAAGTGAAACTTTTTCCACATTATACTTTTTATGATAATTTACACTGTAAAACACAAAGCTTGTTTTAGTACTAAATAGGCTCTTGTTGATATTTTTATGGGAAATGTTTGTGTGTTGTATTTCATTTTTAATTCTATCTCAGCATTGTCTCATTAGTGATTCTCAATTGTATTTAGGTTCAACCTTAGTGTATGAGCATATATATAATATACAGACTATATAATGTTTGAATGTGTTCTGCCCAAAGGTATTTTGGGCTTTGCTGACTTTGTTTTTTTCATGAAAAAAGACACGGCTGGACTTGGCCAACTGTCTGTTCATGAGAAGGTGAAACAAACTGCCTAAATGTTTCGACATGTGAAACAATCAGATTGCAAGGCTGCTGTCAAGGTTGTTTCTGGCATTTGGCTTAAGGTTTGCGTGCCGTTCTATTTAGCTCTACCCTGAAATTGTTGCAAGAAACTGCAAACTAAAAACATTTAGGCACATTAGTGCTTTGATTCTTAAAATTGGAGTAGTCTGATACCCTGGGGAAAGCAGAGTGCATTTACTATATAAAAATGTGACCTGTAAAATGCCTCAATAAAGTAATGGACATCATTACTCAGTAAATTGTAATGAACAGTGTTAGACAGCATTTCTTTGCCAAGGACATTCTTGATATCATGATACTGTTATAAGGCAATGCTATGCCACTACGGCACTGTTTTGCCTGGGCAGTGGACTACTTCCAGCCTCTAATCGAACTGAAGCCTTGCAGTGTCTATTATTTGACTTCTTATCTGTACAGCCACTAAAGTGGTTGTCCTCAGATTTCATGGTAAGTGCCGCAAACAACTAAGCCACAAATGTCAAGAATTGACTATTGCTTGTTGATACAAATTGTATCTATACCTTGAATGTAACAAACTATAAATGTAAAATATGAATATAGTTTTATTTAACTAAAGGGGAAAAAACAATGCCATAATGTTTGTGACACTGTGTGTCACTGGGAGTAGCCCACTGGTATGTAATTATTCTTACTGGGTACAGTAGTTCTTTACAGGGACTTTATGTGCTGCGAGAGCACTCCTCCCTGAGTACAGCGGTAAGCATGTCCTCTATGTACATAGGACCACCGGAGTGTACATAAAACTATCCTGTAAACTAACTTAGTATGTTGTTCAATACTGTGTTGTTATCTGTGCACCTTTGGTAAACTGCGATGTCTGCTTTATTCTATTTTAATGGGAGTTTCAATAGTTTTAAAATATTTTGCATTAAAATATGCCAAAGTTATTCTTGGATGAGTATCAAATAAGTAACCTAGAGGAAACATGGATTGTTATCAGAGTCCTGAACTATACATTTCCTGCCAGATGGGGTCGCTGTGCTGCTCTGAAGGCACACTGCAGTGAAATCTTTATGGTCTGCTCTCTTCTGATTGTTTAAAGATATCACTGAAATGTTTCACATGTGTAATGACTGCACTGTGTGATCACATCCTATTCAATTGTAATTTCACTCACTGTAGGTTATGCAGCAGTAATGAACCATATATTTGGCTTGATACAAAACAGTGATAAAATCCTGGCTTTATTTATGGAGTAAATTAAGAAATTAAGCATAATCTTAAACTCTTAGTTGAGAATATTCGCTTTGAGTAACAGTTTGGAGTGATCTTTGGACAGATTTAGCAGACTTGTTCACATGATTGGATTTTTTAACAGTTGTGGTCTGGTCACTGTCCACCTCTTGAGTCTGTGGTAATGTTGATGTGTAGTGTCAATATTGTAAAATCTGGAGGTGCATTTTGAACACGATCTTACCTACTCAGGTTAACCCAACAACTGTTAAAAGTTTAAATAAAGTTGGTTAACATGCTTGGTAGACCATAATCTAAAAGTGTGCTGTATTGTAAATCTCTGACTGGAAAAGATCTTTTATAGATCAAATATACAAACGTGCTAAAACAGAGAATTTTGAGTCTGAAGACTCAAACAAAATGTAAGTCTTAATGACAAAATTGTTTCTCTCCATTAATAAAGCAATGTTATGGTCAAACTGTATGGACATTTTTTCCCCAATATAGGCCTAATATGTTTATGCTTTTGCAGTAAAAAGAAATAGGCACTTTTCTTATTTTATTAGAGCCTACATCTGCAACCTTCTTCGGTCATTTTAAAACTTTGACAGTTCAATGGAAAATCTAATTGTGTGTTCTCAATAGAGCAGTCATTGTTTCCTACAGGAAGCTGCGCAATAGAGAGAATTGTAATACCTCACTGTCAGGTCTACACCCATACCTTTAAATAGGCTACTTTGTGCAGAATGCCTTCATGCTTTGTTCCATTAAGGGACATCTACGATACACCAACTTAAATGGGCGAGACCTGAGAGCGGATCATTGTGCCCCATAGAAATAAGTTTTAGGTTTGACCGCTCATCATTTTAGCGCTAGACAGGATCAACTATAACTAGGCTTTATGTTCTTAGTGTGCGTATCCCTCTGGTGCCCCTCCTCACTAGGCCTAGTGCCCGCGCCCGCCTGTGGTCTGTGTCTGCGGCCGCGGCCATGATGGCGGTGATGCGCGGGCGGAGCCTCAGCCTCCTGTCCTGTCATCGCTCTGGGTGTGGTTTTGCAGTCGGGGGTACCGTTAGCAGGAAATAAGCTCCGGTCCATTTTTACCAGGTCGAACAAAGAAAAAACACCCACCCGGCAGCGCAAAGCAGTGAAAGCAGCTTTTTGGAGAGACACAAAAACGCCTGAAAGCCCTCGGCGACGTGGGAGGTGTCAGACTGGCGCCGTTGTTCTGATGGGAAAAAGTTTTCCTCCAGTATCATAACTGGTCCTCACTTTTACTAACTTTTCTAAACTTCATTCGGACTCAAAGACGCAAAGATGCCGAAGACGGTAAGATGCACGTTTAACTATTTCGCACCATGACCGTGTCTTTTGTGTGTTTGCTTTGTGCGTAACGCTGCGTCTGTGATTTCCCCTCGGGGCAGACGCTCTACGCTCATCTTTTGTGACTGTCCCGGGCCTGCTCTTTTCCCCCATCCCAGAGTTAGCAGCGCTACAGGGGGATGAGTGAGTGGCCATAAGAGCCACATCCCAAAGTCACAGTATAACTAGTGTATTACTAGTGTATTACTCAGACACTTTCCGTTATGTGCGTGCGCGCGGACCCGCCTCTGTCTGCCGCCGCCACACGGTTGCATCAGCTCGCGTTTGCCTCCATCAGATCATTATATTCAGCGATTATTGTTAGTGAGAGGCTTGTTAATCACATTTAGGACGGAGGTAGTGGCAGAAGTTGCGGTGGGAGTGGGTTAGCAGCTCCACAGGCCTCGCTTCTATTCACTCAGGTCTGACCAGCGCCAAACAACGAGGCATTTCAAGTGTCATAGCCCAGCTGCCCCGAACTGCTCTAAATGGAGGCAAAGTTGGGACCGGGAGGGAGAGAGGAAGTGCTTATTACTCTGTTAGCACCGATTTGAGAAGGCCACATTCTCCCTTTACGCACTGTTGAAACGATGTCTCACGTATGCTACAACAAAACGAGTGGCCCCAGACAAAGAGCACTCTTCATTCTCCTCATCTTCTATAGGTTATATAAGATCACAGCATTTAGTCCACATTTACGTCTACTGGAGGTGTTTCAGACTATATTGCAACATACAAAGCAGGGCTGTGATTTAACCTGTCCATTGGTTTCAGAATGAGCAATTAGTGCCATTGTCACAGTGATTGACAATTCAAAGTATTATTTGCCTATATTTTTTGAATGGGGAAGTCCTCAAAATGTTATATAACAGGAAGTCAAATCCCATGGACACGATGGTCATATAGATGTTTAAAGAGACATTAATTTGTTCTTTTGGTCTTCCTGTCATTTGGCTATTGTTCTTATCCATTGTCTTGTCTCTAATTTGGTTTAGGTCATCTGCTCAATGTGTGCTGGGCCTATAGTACAGTGCTATTGCTGCTAGATGTTATTATGGTTAATTTGTTCAGTTGACTGTCATTAAACCAGTGAAATGGGCTGTGATTTTACTTGTTACATTAAAGAGAAACCTCTTGGGAACATATTAGCTGGTCAGAGGAAGGTGAGAGGTTTTCCTTAAATAAACACAAAGTGAAGTCAGGAAATGGCTGCAGTGCATCTCACAATGAGGCAAAACGCTATTTTCAGAACAATCTTATGGTTATGATCAGTCAAGCTTATGATCCCTTATTTTGAAATCAACTTATGCAGAGTGCAAGGACTTCTCTGGTGAAAACTGACTCTGCTACAGTACAATGTCATGGAAAGTTTCAAGTATAATTTTACAGTTAGATAATTATTATTTATACTAAATAAGACAATTTTCTGGATTACACACTGTCATTGCTTGGACTTATCTTGGCTCTGTTTCCCAAGGAAGTAGAGCTGTGAGTCAAGGTTTCTGTGCTTACATCAGTTCCTTTCTGGTAATTTCCTCGTCTGCAGCCTTATATGGACTTTCACATCATGCTTCAGCCCTCTCTCCTCCCAGTCTCCCCTCAGCGGGCCGCTCAGATATGCCATGCTTCACTTTGAAACCAGCTACCAGAGTCCAACACACCCCTCCACTCACTGCACACACCAATGAACCTCTTTAGTTTGTAGAGTGGTAGCATAAAACATTATATTCTATTTTCTTATATATATTTTTGTCTTACTAATTTAGTTTGGACTGTCACGATACTCAAATTTTAAACTAAATTTTGGTCCTAAGGAAAAGGCTACTCGATTCTAATTTTGAGACCACAATATGCAACAATTATTTTTCGAATCCAGTGCAGCATTATAGTAGTTCTGATAATTCAAAACTGTCTAAACCTAACCAATGCATGTGATTTCTTTCAGTACTGATCCTTCAGATGATTTAATACTAGTTTTAGCATCTGAGAATTGATGCCTTTGACAACCTATTGGAGCTCATCAGAATTTATTGAGCATTAGTAGATAAAGTTGAAGTGGAAAATTGGCTGATGTGATTTTATTTGACCTACATTTTATTATCAAGCAGGCTTATATTCACTGTTTAGTTCACAGATAGTACTATGTTATACAAGTGATACATATACAGTCCAGTCTTGTGTGTGTGTTCTTAGTTGCGCCAATTAATAAAAGTGGTAAAGCACAAATAAATGGAAAAAGCTGGAGGTATGTAAGAGGGGGATTTAAGTAGACTGTAGTTCACATAGCAGAGCAGATTAACAATTTGTAAGCAGGAGGTGCTTTACAAACTACAAAACAGGACCGGAGCTATAGACATTTCCAGCAAAAAGACTGTAAGTAATCAAATAATTTCCAATTAACCTTATAGGAAATGTATTTAAAAAGTTAGTTAGTTGAAAATATGTGCCCCTAATGGTAATGTTATGATAATGCTCGTTGATTTGGTGGACAAAAAGGTGCAGAAGTAGGCTATAGTTTATCTTTCAACTTGTATTTATTTACTTTAATTTAGGTAATAGGTAATTTAGGAATGGGTAATTTATTTATAACAATTTAATCGATTAAGTACATCCACTTAACTGATAATATTCACATTTTTTTTTATATTTGTTCAGGCAGAGATTTGATTTCTTTGTCAGTAGTTCGGTCAGATAAGCCTGGCCTCTTTTTAAATGCTTTTTCGGTTAGTACCAGTTATTGCCTCACACCAAATAAACAGTAGTGTGTCTGTTTCTTGTCTAAACGTCTCACCTCTTTAGTAAATTGAGAGTTTAGCCAAGCCTCTGTTATTTAATCTGGTTTTGTGCACCCACGCTGAAGTATTAAGTAGAATTAAAAGCTGCATATAAAATCCGTAGACAGTGGAATGTCCTCTGCAGATAACGAAATATCCTCTCTGAAATGCATGGAATTAATAGTCCAGCAATCATTATTTCAGTGTTTGTATTAAAAAGGTTAAATTACATTGACTGTGAAAATGTTTAAAAATATGCAAATCTTATCATTGCAACATTTGTCAGAAGTAAAATTAGATGAACGTTGTTAGAATAATCAGTACCCAAAAATCCTGAGTAATACTGGTCTTGATTGTCATTAGAACTTGTGCTAAAACAAAAAATAAAATGACTTTATAAAGGAAATGACATTGTATAAATTGTCTAAAAATATTTTTAATCATCATAGTGATATCTTAATCAGTATCAAATATCTCGCATTATCCTTTGTATTATTGTATCGGGCAATGCATGGGTGAAAATAGTAGTTTAACCAGTTACAAAGGTAAAAGACTGAATTGAGTAAATAATAGTTCAAAGGTTTGTTGAGTTTTTTATGTCCAAGCACCACTAAGTCCATTGTAATGATCTGCCTGTAGGAACAGTATTGTGAGGATATGTCCAAAGTACCTCACCTAACGAACTAGTTTGTGATTAATCAACTTTTCTTTATATGTTTTCATGAGTGCAGGATAATCATAGGTCACAGAACTTTAGGATGTCATTGAGGTTTGCGGCCAACCCCGAAGGAGACACTGAAGTAGTTTCCCGTTGTCCTGACAACCACACAATATAGACAAAACTCCAGGAAGTAGCAATAAAGGAATCTATTAAAAGGCGTTAAGCACACGACCGCAGTGTGTAGGACAATCGGGGGCTGGTAAACACAAAAATGGGTGATCAAAACAGGACTTACTGACCCTTTTATGTTAAATAGTTTGTTCACGTTATCTAATCTTCCACCACTAATATTTATCCACTTGAGTAGATATGATTGTTGACCTGCCCACAAGTCTCAAGTTTGCACATGATGTTCTCTGTAAGATGCCTTCAGTGGATAATATGGCTCCTGTACTGATAAAAAAGTACTGAACATTAAGTTGTCATAAATAAACATGCATTCTCCAGCCTTGTGATGTTTACTAAAGATGTCTCGAAAAGATATAAACCTACTTATTGGCTTCTGCTGATGTCAATACAAACAAAGGCTTATAATTTGTGCTCTCAGTGTAAGTTTTTCTAAATAGTATTATTCCAATTACTTTGCAGTAGTTTGCTGGCTGTGTAGCTGCAGTGAATATTCTATGTCTAGTTTGAAATATTTAAAGCAATTAATAGGAGTATCTTGTAATGATGAAATTGAATTGGGTTTTCCTCAAGGATGCTTTTTACCATTTAGGAGCGAGAGTGTAGAGGTAGTAAGAATTTCACTTCTCTTTTCTGCTAATGTTAGCGGTTGATTTCTCACGGTGCACTTCTCTTTTGTTATTTTAATGATAAGGCATGAAATTTCAGTAACCTTAAATACAGGTTGGACAACAGTACCAGCAATACTATACTTGTCCATTTGCTCTGTTACTACTTTACTTCCTAACTACCCCTTGATAAAAATTGTAACATAATGTGTTTTGTGCTATTTATGGTCATATTCAGTGATATAGGCCTTTTTTAAGCCCATGAATCAGTTTATGGTGAGGACTAAATTTTTTTTAGTTGAATAAGTAAGGATGATTGTACGGATTTATTTGGGCCACGTCAGAATGGAAAAATCTTGGGGAGAGGTTGTGTTACCTGGAGTTTTTTGGAGTGACTGGAATCTGTCTTTTCGCTTAAACATTTGAGCTTTTCTAGTACTTTTAGTCTTCTCTGTATTTTTGTTTTTTTTTTTGCGTGAGATTGCTTCCCCACCATGCCCACTTTTAATCCACTAATCGATGCACAGGAATTTGTTTAGTCATAGTACACACATTGAAGTTCACGTGGCAAAACCTGACAATACTGTACCTTGGGTTGTTTAGACTATAAATTGAAATTGTGCACTGTATAATATAAATGGTTAATATTCTTGACTTTGGTTTTAAGTTGTTAACAGCTTTTTTGGATTGGCTTTAAGCTTAACTCAGATCCAGAGCCTTGTGAATAATAGGCTATGACACAGCGGTCTGAGAAGGGTGTTGTAGAGCTGTGGAGCTAATAATAGCCTTTTCTGAATCCTGCCTGTAGAGGACACACCCTAACAAGGCTCACATTTATGGCCGTAGTTCCCTTTTCATGCCGCATTAGCTACTTTGACAGAGGAAATTAAATCTGTAAAGCTATTCTTTCAGTTTGAATGTTGGTTAATGTGTCTTTTAAAACACCAACAACTAGTTTCATTGATTGGTAGCTTTCTGCTGGTTAAATCAACAGTTTGTTCTCTTTGAATTATGTCTGTGTTCTGTGAGTTTTGAAGTTCTGATTATTCATACAGCACAATGGAATCTAGAAATCTGCCCTTAAACCTCAAAAAATACCCAAAATCTTAATGAAAGTGGACAGAAAGGCATTCATTAACCAAACGTCTGACTGACTGCATTAGCTCAGTTCAGTTTATTTGCCATTTGCAGTATAAAAAAACACATTGGAAAAAGGTTGCGAGAAGCCCATAGTACACAGCATTCATACACCCATTCAAACAAACAAATTAAAACATGTTAAAAAACGTAAACCACAATATATAAACACAAGTCAAAGACAGCAATAAAACATCATTAGCAAAAATTAACAAAAATGTCACCTTAATCTTATAATTCTCAGGAGAAGCATTTGTGAAGTACTGAGTTCTACAAAAAGAAATGTAACTGTGGGAGAAACGTTTTTAATTTCCTGAGTTGTGGTGGGGGTCAAAACCATACTCTAGTTTCACTTTTAACACTGACTGCTGCTGATGACAGGATGTGACAGAGGTGCAAGTGTCCTGTGCCGTGAAATGGGGTCCTGCTGACATGAACGGGAAAGAACGCAACTCTAATCAGCCCCGCAACCAGGACATAATGCACACCATTGTTGTGGAGGTCAGGCGTGGGCTCCAGTGTGCACAGCTAAGTCCCCATAGACATGTATGCTGCCCGCTCTGTTATCTCAAAAACACAGAAAACACTAAAAAGAATGAGTTCTGTGGCCTTTTTATGTTGAAGCGTGTATGACACTTTAGGCTACACACACATACACACACACACACACACAGACACACACATATATAGTTATATTTAAGATTTCTACACAGATTTTTGTAGAGTTTTTTTGTAGAGTTTCTAATTTCACTTTCTGGTTGGACACAGACAACTGAAATCCATTGCCGAGCAACCGTAGTGTTAACAAGGGTCATAACTTATTTAAATTGCACAATAGAAGTGTTAAGGCAAATACAAATAAGTGCCAGTATTTTGTTAAATTAATGTTTAAGCTGAAAGAAAAAATGCCTCCCTTGCATATAATTGTCTCTGCATTTTGGAAGTTGTTGATGACATAGGAAGAGGTATCCTCTGTTTTAGATTAGAACCATTTTTTGTGCTTTTTCCCTCAACTCTCCTCCACAAACTGCCGCTTAATGATGTAAAACTATGATACTATCCCACCAAACCAACTAATAATTACAAAAACATGAAAAGCTGTCATGTGCTCTTTAAGTCAAAGTTTGTTGCTGTGGTGATGACCATAGAGGAAAAAAACATAATGACTTCATCTGTCTGCTTATATTGAGTGAGATAAGTGTGTAGAGAAGCTGACATGTTGTTTGATACATAGCAGGATGTAAGGACCCTCCCCAGAGCTCAGAGTTTAGCAGTCGAACAGGAGGCTCATAGGGCCCAGCCACCAGAGGATGTGGTTACTTCCTGTAGATAAATTCACTGCACAGCCTTAGCCAGATTGGCACGTCTGCTGCACAAACGTTTAGGGCTAAAGGCCTTATCAGTGTTTTAAAAAGTAATTAACAGTCAAATCCTCTTTAAAGTGGGCTAAGTGGGTGTTTACCGATACTCCGATATGTTCTGAACTGCAATTTTTCACACAGTTATTTCAACAATTGATTGTTGATTTAATTGTGACATTTCCCTTAAGATACATTTTTTTAAATGACTGAGCTTTTTACAGTTGACAGGATTATATTATCCCAAATCAACTTTCTTATTATCTTTCTACCATTTTGTAATTGACACCATTGAAGATATTTTGTATATATATTATATATTTTGTAATATATAGTAGTATATAGTAAAATAAATGCTCATAATGTGCCAAACATAATGTATTTTGGACTATACTACTTTCAAATAAGAATGTTAAAATACATTTAGGAAATATTTTACAGGGATGTCTTCTTGTCTTTACAGATCAGTGTAAGAGTCACCACCATGGATGCTGAACTGGAGTTTGCCATTCAGCCAAATACAACAGGAAAGCAACTCTTTGACCAAGTATGTTATCAGTATTGTTATTCATTAATATGTGTGCCTTCAGTGCAATGTATGATAATGTATTATTTATTTTCAAGGTGGTTAAAACCATTGGACTACGAGAAGTTTGGTATTTTGGCCTCCAGTATCAGGACACAAAGGGTTTCTCAACATGGCTAAAGCTAAACAAAAAGGTAATGATGACTTTAAATAATACTTGTTATAAATTAGCTTAATGTTCCTGTACATTGTCCCTTCAAATAAAGGCTAGACTAACTAACTCTTTATAAAGATCAGGTGTTTTTGATATCTGGTGTTTTTTGTCCAGGTGACAGCGCAGGATGTGAGGAAGGAGAGCCCCCTGCTGTTTAAGTTTCGGGCTAAGTTTTTCCCTGAGGATGTGTCTGAGGAGCTGATCCAGGATGCCACACAGAGACTGTTCTTCCTGCAGGTGAAGGAGGGAATCCTCAATGACGATATCTACTGCCCCCCGGAGACCGCTGTGCTCCTGGCCTCGTATGCAGTGCAGGCCAAGTACGCTGACTACAACAAGGAAGTCCATACACCGGGATACCTGTCCAGTGAGAACCTGCTCCCTCAGAGGTAACCCACACAGTCTTTGTTAAAGGTGTGTCTGTGGCTTTAGTTAAATATCCTAATATTCTTGGAGCCAGAATTACGATTCATACACTTTGCTATTGCCTTTCAAGGTCCTATATTGCAATTTTTTAAATAAAATATATCTTTTCGCAAACTGAAATGGTCAACATACAGGGATTTTCCTTTGGGGACATTCTTATGAAAATACAGTACAATCAAAAGACAAAACTTGTTCTTGCTTTTCACCAGGGAGTAGGACATTATCACAGAAAATAGAATGCAGTGATTTGAAACTCAGTGAAAAGTAAAACAATATTGTTGTTTTTTTCTTTTCTAGAGTATTGGACCAGCACAAACTTAACAAGGAACAGTGGGAAGAAAGGATTCAGGTCTGGCATGAGGAACACAAGAGCATGCTAAGGTAACGATACACATTCTTTATTCCTTTCTTCTTTTATTTGAGCTTATTTATTGTACTTTTTGTTTTCCCAGTTGCAACCGTTGAGATGGAGTTTGTTTTCTCATGTAGAAATGTAATGTTTTTTTGTCTCATCCACAGAGAGGAGTCCATGATGGAGTATCTAAAGATTGCTCAGGATCTTGAGATGTACGGAGTCAACTATTTCAGCATCAAAAACAAGAAAGGATCTGAGCTGTGGCTGGGAGTGGACGCTTTGGGACTCAACATTTATGAACAGAACGACAAGTTAGTAAAAATCGAAAGTTTGATCTAGAATTACAGCACAGTTTCAGATGTAGGGCAGGGCATTAAAAGAAGCCTATGATCTACAAATACTGAATGCTTAAAGTCCTTTCAAAGGACCACAACCATATCTTTAAGACTTAATAATGGCACCTCTTTCTGTAGCTATTGTGAAAAAATAATTACAGTTTTGTTTATTTAGGTTGTTACAGAACACAAACATGTGAACATAACCAATTAATGTAATATTAAGAATGAAAACTAATATTCAAGTTTCTGTGTTTTGTCTCCAAAAGAATGACGCCAAAAATTGGATTTCCATGGAGTGAAATAAGGAACATCTCCTTCAATGACAAGAAGTTTGTAATTAAACCAATTGACAAGAAAGCACCTGTAAGTGTATTTTTTACGCTAGATATTCCACAGTTACTCATTAATACCATAAAAGTGACTTGTATTTTCTGCTTGTTCTCAGGACTTTGTGTTTTATGCTCCAAGACTGCGTATTAACAAGCGTATCCTGGCTCTGTGCATGGGCAACCACGAGCTGTACATGCGCCGCCGCAAACCTGACACCATTGAAGTTCAGCAGATGAAGGCCCAGGCCAGAGAGGAGAAGAACCTCAAGAAAATGGAGCGGTAAGACTAAAACATGGATTTAAGAGTAATAAAAATATGTACATTTTTACAATAGTGATTTTTTAAAGACAATTTAAAGCAACAAATTCTATCTTGTGAAAAAAACCCTCCTCCTCATGTTGCATATAAAGGGAAACTGAAACCTGAATAACTGTTGTAATTGTTAATAAAATGCACTTTGTACATTATCAAATTTCTGGAGATAAACAGATTACTGAAATTTCCTGTCCAACAGTTTCATCTGATATTCACCCCTGTAAAATTATAAAAGGGCAACTCATTGTGCTTTTCTTCCAATACAACAGTTACTTAAAAAAACTATTTCACATGTTACTGGGGATTTTGTTTGTATCTGAAAGCCCACACCAGAAGATATTTTATTTTATATTTTATAGTTGGCTATAGTTAGTTATATTCCATTGGCCATATTCATGTACGCACTGTAAGTTTGTAATAATTCATTATTTTTGTCCTAGGGCTCTGCTTGAGAATGAAAAACGGAAAAGAGAAGTTGCAGAAAAGGAAAAAGAAAAAATCGAAAAAGAGAAGGAGGAGCTTATGGAGAGGCTGAGACAGATCGAGGAGCAGACCAGGAAGGCCCAGCAAGGTGGGAGCCCTCTACAATGGCGCTGCCTGTTTACTCACACAATGCTGCCTATGTTTAGAGTTTGTTTAAGTGGGCAGGTTTTATTACATTGTGCTGAACAAAATCAGTTTATGGGGATCTGCTTCCCTTAATAGGACAAAAATAAGATCTCCATGACATCAATTCTTTATTAGTAGGTCAACAACAATATTTAAAGTTAAGATATGGGTTAAAATTTGAGGTGGGAGAAAATAAAAAAATAAAATGTGTGTGTGTGCAGAGCTGGAGGAACAGACACACAAGGCCCTGGAGCTGGAGCAAGAGAGGAAGAGGTCTCAAGAGGAGGCTGAGCGACTGGAGACAGACCTGAGGAGGGCAGAGGAGGCCAAACTCGCCCTCCTGCAACAGTCCCAGAACCAGATGAAGAACCAAGAACACCTGGTCCGCCCCAAATCCACTCTATGTTCTTAATGGAGTATTGAACATTTGTATTGATGTAGCTTTGTGTTTTGTTTTGTTTTTAGGCCACAGAGTTAGCAGAACTGACGTCAAAGATTTCTCTCCTGGAAGATGCAAAGAAGAAGAAGGAAGAAGAGGCTAGTGAGTGGCAACAGAAGGTCAGTGAATCCAACACAAGGAATATGAGAAAAACAACCAACATGCATTAACTATATTTATTCAGCAAATTGTTACTAAAAGAATACTGTACTTGTCCCAAGGTTTGAGTTTCAAAACCCCAGATTAACCACTGATTTGTTGCATAAAGTGACATCATCTTTTTATCAATAATTGCTAGGATAAAGAGATTGTTGGTATGACGCAACCAATTTATGGGATTATATTTATTTGCAGTTGTGATCAGTTAAAACTGCTGAAAGTCCCCAGTCTTCCTAAACAATATTATAGAGTGCTATTCCAGATCAGTAATAATCCAGACATGATATATTGAGCAGCCAGGGAAAGTCAGTTTTCGTTTTGGAATTTGCTGTCGACTGCAGGGCTAATTCCTGGTAGCTGGATGTGCCCTGTGTTTTAGGGGGAAGGTTGATGCCTCACATCTTATTTTGGTCAAAGCCATATGTGCCAGCCCACTGTGACTCATGCGTTTGCCTTTGTGCAAAGGAAATCCTGTTCTCCCTCATTATGATGCTGGATTGTGGAAAGCTCTGAGTGATAAACTATGATTTCCATGCGGTGTATTTTTCTGGCATCCAGATCACATTCCACTGTTACTCAAAGGCTAATTTTGTACAGTATAAACCATATATCAGACACTTATACTTTACTTTTAACAAGTTTGAAAAGTTAAAGCCAAAGTGTGCAACTTTGACAGAAGTAAAACATGTTTCACTTTATTACAGAATGTTACTTAATCCAATATAGCGCATTATCCAGCTCACACAGTGGGATAGTAACACTCATGGTGCAGAAAATCATCACATGTTTAGGGGTTTTCTTCTTGTTCTACTTAAAAGATTATTATTGCAGTCAGAGCACAAGACGATTCATTCTGAGACATGCAAACTCCTATATACCTTCCAAGACCATTTCCAAAAATAACAGACAAGCCTTTACTTAACTTAAGTAGAATCTGTTGTGACATTTAAAAAAGTACAATGTGTTTCCCGGTTTCTGACGTGTCCTTGTCTGTTATTGGACTCAGGCCACACTGGTGCAGGAGGACCTGGAGAAGACCAAAGAAGAGCTGAAGAACAAAGTACTGACCGCTCATGTTCAGGAGCCAGAGAATGACCATGATGAGAATGACGAGAGCAGTGCAGAGGCCAGTGCAGAGTTCTCCTCTGCGGTCACTTATAAAGACCGCAGTGAGGAGGAGCGCATGACTGAGGCCGAGAAGAACGAGAGGCTGCAGAAGCATCTCCTGGTGAGGCTTTCACTTAACTACACATCACATAAAAGGCACACATAATCACTTCATTTGATAACTATTAGAATAAACATAAATGGAAATTACACAATAAGAGTATAACTTTAATACAGTGCAATGTCTTTCTTAGCCAAACAATACACTTTTTTAGACCATTTTTTATCCATTTTAATTGATAGATTTTATATTACATAGTCTTTGTTAGTATTGTTGTATTTCTCATTGCTGAGTGACTCAAATCAAACTCTCACACTAGCACTATGCCTTGTGTGTGTCTTCAGGCTTTGAGTTCAGAGTTGGCCAACGCTCGAGATGAGAGTAAGAAGACGGTGAATGACATGATCCATGCTGAGAACGTGAAGGCGGGACGGGACAAGTACAAGACCCTCAGACAGATCCGCTCTGGGAATACCAAGCAGCGCATTGATGAGTTTGAGTGCATGTGATGTGCACCTGCTTTGCCTGGACTGCAGTCCTGCCTCCTCCCCACATATCAGATCAACAACAACATGTGGCCACACATCTCCACAGCAATGTACAAATATGGATCTGAGATATTCTGTTATCATTCCACTGTCTGAAGTTAGGCGAGTCACTGTTTGAAAAGGGACATACTGTGTGTCATTCCTCCTTCAGGGTTTGTGTAGCATTTTAGTGCTTGGCCTACACCATTATTTAAAAAAAACAATTAAAACACATTTTTAATCAAACCAAATTATCTCAAAGAGGGTGTTGCCAATTGTCTGCTGTAAATATTGAATTTGAATTAACACTCTGGATAAACCACATGTCCCACAACCAAACCTCATTGCACTGCATTTCACATAAGACATAGACCTGAATACAGACATATGTGGAGACCTAGGCAATATATTAGATCTCATTTATTTTATTTTGTTTTTGTGATTGTAGCCACAGTCGTCACAAACCATACAGTATTTAAATCCCTGTCACAAAGTGACATTAAAGCTTCAGTTAGCTCTGTTTCTGTATGTTTCAATGTTTTATCATTAGCCACATTTTTTGCGCACTTCAGTGTTAAACCCTCAACTGTCGAGAAATTAACCAAATAATTTGGCCTACCCAATGCCTTTAATCCCATTTTTAATGTGTTCATTTTATAATTAAGGATCATCATTTTATCCACGACAGATAATTAGAGATAATGTGAAAGAAACATTTAGAGTAAAATGGTGGTCATGTTTAAGTCAGAAATGAGGTCAAAGGTTATATTTGTTATTGTTTTTTACTGTACATTGACAAAGATTCAAATGCAGATTTTGGAGATGCACTGGAAAAGCCTGTTAACGGATATTAACTCAAAAATAGACAAGGGCAGATTTATTATGGACTTACATAAAACAGTATTTCTACATTTGAAATATTCAGTTATAAAAAATAACTGGCTGTCTCGTATGAGAGAAAATAAATTGAATTTGAACTAGTTTTATTATCCTGGATCATGAACAGTTTGGTTTCAGTATTAGTGTCAGTCCAGTGCTCCTTTGGGGTGTGCAGAAGGAACCAGGTTTTGCATATTCAGTGATATTTTGTATATGTGAAAATAACTTTTCAAGATTCAAACAAAGGCATATGGTGAGAAATATTTTGAGAAATATTGTACTATATTTTTCTATCTCAAAAGAAACCTTTTGGTAGAATGACAAGGAATATAATGCCCTGTTGTTTTAATTTACAAATGTGTTGTAGATTTGATAAGGAAAAATAGTGCCTATAAGAATAGCCAAGATACATTTCAAATGGACATTGTAGCGTTGTACACTAGACTGTAATATACAGTGCCTCAATGATTTTTTACCATTCCTTCTGCTTTCTCTCATTGAATAAAAGAAATATTTGCATATTTGTTGTGAACCTGCCTCGTCTGTTGTTATAAGTGACTGACACACTACAGTACTCTTAAAGTTTCATTCACAAACGTTCATAAAAAATCATAAATTGCAGCTCAGTAGTAAACCACAAGGTGGCAGTCGCACACCATGTTTCCTGCTCTATCTTCAATTGAGGCTCCAGGCTCACACTGAACACTGCAGCTTCTTATACTGCACTTTTGTCTCATGTATAACTAAACCATTACAGACAAACAGGTTGATGAAAACTTTAAAGCAATGACTGAAAAAAAGAAGCTAGAATTAGAAATTATCTAAACATTATCTAAATTATAATTATGTAAACATTTGTTAAACTGTAGCCCTGAAATGACATTTGGCAATGTTTTACTTAAAGGTGAATTTAAGTACTGGTACTTGTACCTGTACTTAAATTCACCTTTAAGTACTGGTACTTGTACTCTGCTACCAATGAGGCCTCCAAGGAGATGTTATGTATGGTTTACAATATAGCACTAATCATATTTATCTCCATAGTGACAAGTCTATGATGCTATAGTTAAGCTGCAGTCAGATCTGTTGACTGGCTACCTTCATGGTATTTTGGAGCTATAAAATTTGAAAAGCCTAAATGCAAGATAGATTTAATAATATGGCATAGAACATTCCAATCAAAGCAATAGGTCTGCAGGTGCCAAGCCCATCACTGAAAAGTTGCACCTTTAGAACAGTTGGAGGTCCATTTGTGCCATCACCAACTTCTGCTTAATGTTGTGGCCTTAAACTGTTGAAATGAGTAACCAGACATTTTAACTGTCACAATGTGACAACACAAGCAGGGCGTGTCTTGCACCACAAAAAAAGAGCACAACTTCTTAATAAATGTTAAACCACTGTTATCCTTACACCAAGCAAAAAGGAGGTGTGTAAAACATCATTGTAAAACTCATATTTCTTGTCAAATCAATCTTGAAAGCATCAATATTAATGTGAACACCCAACACGCCAATAAAAAATAAAACCACACATTTGTTTGTACTCCAGCGGTTTGAGGAACAGATGAAATTTTATTTGGGGGATTACAAATCAAAATTGTGATGGGTTAACTAGTCTGCAAGGCTCCACAGAACCTGGATCTGCATCTTGGGGTGAAGGGGGCGGATGGAGGGGAACAATGGGAGAGCTGAGATGGATCTATGTCCGACAGTAGTCAAATCTCTGAGGTGTGTTTGCTCAAAAAATCAACAAAATAAATGACTAATTTTCAGGAATCTTATGGTGTGATTGAATGCATTATTTGACATATGTTGGACTAAATAAAATTGCCACTCCCATATAGTTTCATAGTTTTAGCTCAAATACTCTTTGTTGGTGTCTGCTCAAGGTTCAGCTCTGCAAAACTGCAAAAAGAGGTTAAAAAACTACAATGTTGAACCATTTTAATATATGCTCATCATTAGGCTATTTCAGGTGAAACCACAGCCAGTCCTTTTGAAGATTTAAATTAACATATAAATTAGGAATAACTATGAGCTTTATCAAATGTATGTGTTTATTTAATATCTGAGACCTAAATTTGCTTATACAGGGACAGTTTTATTGGCAGCAAATTGTTATAGAAGCAGAATAGCACAGACTAACTTTGATCATTAAACAAAGTCGTTTAATGAGGGAAGCTCAGTTGCATTGTTTGGGCAGAGGGAAGTCCACAGTTGACAGTAAAAAAAAAAAACATGAGAGGAAGTAACCAAACATGGTAAACTGGTACTGGCAAGAAACAGTCTTTTCATGTTGCCAAATTTGCACAATGCATAAAGTGGATTATTAGCCAGTAAATGTTATCTGCCTATATAACATGCATCTTATTTGATTTGACTGGTTTTATAGGTATTTGTCTAGCATGATTAATAGTGTTTATTTTACTATTATATTATTATTGTTACTGTGCATTGAAACTGTTGAAAACTATGAAATGTGTTCTATAAATCAAGTGAATTAGATTGCACTGGAACATATCAAAATACTGACTTTTCTACACACTTTTAAAAATGCAATACTGTGTTTTGTCTGCTTAACACTGGGCCTATATCTATATTTTTAGATATTCTTAGACAACACCAAAGAATGCACATTGACCGGGTCTACAGAAGGGATTCTCTTATCTCTTAAAGTGCAAGGTGTGAAAGGCTTCAGCAGCATTTCACAAGCATGACTTGATGACACTTTATTTCCACATATTTCCTGAGAGCTAGCTTTGCACTTATCTTCCTTGTTTTGACTTCCTCTTTACACGGCTGAGGCACAGTGGTCAAACGGACTGTCTCCTGCACACTGTCATCACAGCAGAAGCCCGAACAAGTTTGAAGAAGCCGCTCTGAACGAGATAAAGTTCAGCTGTAAGTGCTATTGTCAATAACTGTCTTAAAGTTAAATATGTCTCATTTCTTCTTTATTTTGCAGGTAAATCTCTGTTCCTTTGCAGTACAAGGCCCCCCACTTAGTGTATTTGGCAAGCTGAGTTGGACACTGTGCATCATTGAGTGTCAGTTTGTCAAATACACCAAGTGAGGAGTTACTCATCAACAAATTAAATGACCATTATAGGGCATTAATAGTGTTGCTATGGAGATTTTATGTGTTCTGGTAGACCCGTGTAACATTATGCAGCAACAGTAATTTGCAACATGACTGAGCTTGTGGATGTTGGTTAATCTGTTTGCTTGTTATTGTTATTTTCTAACTTTTCACATTTCTAACAGTTTTGCGAATGCAACTGCTCTTGTGATATGGGGCTGCACAAACATAAATGAAATATTGCATGGAGTAATTGAATATGCTGCATGCAGTTTAACTAAATGTTTCACTATGTTTTGCAGGTTTTTCCGGTAATTTGTTTGTAGGTGATGAGTAAAGATTAGGCAATGACTAAACCATCTGCTTTATCTTCTAGAGTGGAGATGCTACGGCTGGATCACCAGACGCTTTGAACAGTGTTTTTGTCATTGAGGAAAGGTGGTTAAAGTTTTTAGAATTGTAACACTTTAATGTTTAACACTATTTGGAGGTTTTATCACTTAAACTTAACTTGTAACTTTATCTCTTTGCTCACATTTCCTGTTCCTGTCTTTGTAAAGACATTTTGGTAACACTTTAACAACCTCTTAATTAGTCTTAATAAAACATGGAAAGAGACTAAATTCATAATGAAAAATGCTTTTTATTATTCAGGTTTATTAACTATTTCTATTTGTGAGTTAGGGTATTAGTGAAGTGGTTAATAGTTAATATGTCACTGTTACACATGCATGTGACATCTGTGGCACAGACACAGCAGACAATGTGCAAGTAAAGTGTCTTGCTCAAAGGTTAGGGCAGAAATCAAACCATTAACCTCAGTTTAGAGTTTTACAATATTTGTCTTCATATTGTAATGTCATTATTCAGTTCGATGTTAGTGGAACTTCTCTCTTTATACCATGAAAAATGCATTTTTGGAAACTTTGCAAATAGATTTTCATAAAACAGAAGAAACTAAAAGTTATTATAAGTTTGTGAAATAAATTGTGCAGGATTTTTTCATCAGTAAGAGCACTTGTAACTGATGTCTGAATCCATTCAAGAAAATACAAGGGTAGAATAGTATTAGTCGAAAAAGATCACACAAAAGTTCACTAATATTTCAACCTGATGCCACATACATAAGGCACCTGTGTTAAATACATGATCAGAAATTGAAATTGCATAGATTTTAGGGGGAAAAAAAACGCTTTTCAACATTTACACAAGTCGGAGCTCTCTTAAAGTGAGCTACCAAGGGGATGGAAATGTCACCAATTTTCACGCATGTTTATGGCACAAACAGCTCCAAAAAGCAATCAGTAAAACTCAAGTGCAGCCTGTTGAATGTGGTTTATGCCCAAGTAAACAGCAGATGTCAGTTTTCTTTAGCTATGTCTGTTGTGCAGCTGTGAACATCCAGCTAAGACGCCATAGCTGTTTTTTTTTTTAACCGCAGACACAGACAAAAAGAGGAAACGCTGTGGTTCCTATGGGGCCTGGCATGTGAATAATGATGCCATAGAAGCAGAGGCTGGTCCTGGAGCAGCGTGACCCTGCTCGGTGTGGATGTCATCCTGACTCCTGCTTTGAGGAGCCACGCGGCTTTTTTGGGAAGGGATTGTTAATTGACTTAGAAACATGCTTGAAGGAGGATTACTTGTTCCCGGGCCTGATACTAAAAAAGTAATTCAAATAAAAACATCTCTGGAGCTCACATAATTACTTTTCACTGTCACTGTTCACTTGCTTTTGATGAGACCTAATTAAGAAATGGGTGTTTTGGTAAATCAATTCTTACACAAATATTGGTGTTGTCCTCTGCACTCTATTGTACTAGCAACAAGGTGAGTTTACAGTAGATTTTGTAGTAGCTATAGTATTTTAAATAGTTTTTTACAGTGCAGACACAATCCCATCACTGAGCGCTGATGACTGTCACTTCAATTTTGTTCCGCTTTGAACTAGTTCTGCCCTTGGGAATAAAAAATAGGCTCATTATGTTATTACAAAGGCTCACGGTGATCAAATATTCAACCTATTTTTGACCCTGAGTTCACCATAAACACACATTAAAGACGCGCTTTGTTCAAGCAATCGCACACTGTCAAAAAAATGAAAAATGGTCGTCTGCTGCTTCACCGACCAGTCACATCTAAAATAATAAAAGGCATCATTCATTTTCTCGGGTTGAGTTTGCACATTTGATCCGTGACCCGTCTTTGTCGCAGCTTCTGTCTCTGTGCAGATGTGTCCGTGT
Organism: Scartelaos histophorus; assembly: GCA_000787155.1. Classification (NCBI taxonomy): domain Eukaryota; kingdom Metazoa; phylum Chordata; class Actinopteri; order Gobiiformes; family Gobiidae; genus Scartelaos; species Scartelaos histophorus. The sequence continues at coordinate 33,640 of KN513406.1, read as the reverse complement.
TCAAAGTGACTAACGGAAGATTAACCTCTGAAATACAACTTCATATCAAACTCTCTGGTCTCTGTCACAGCAGGAGAAATAATGTAGGAATTCACCATTTTATAATAAAGATATAAAAATAATCAAACTATTTTTATGTTTGCAGTTATGGACATGGTGTTGGCACAGACTCCAAAGCAAAGCCCATGTAAACCCCTTGGCTCTAACCTTATTGGCAATGACAAATGTTCATGGCTAAAATCATTACTGGCCTCTTGTGGTTGGAGTTAACAGGCTGATTTTAACATCCTAACTTTTTGGTCATATTTCATTACAATTCCAGCTTTATACAAATCCTTTTCAATAATTATTTGTAAGACTGATCTTGTTAACAGTCAAGCCAACGACTAGAAAACAAGAAAATGTATGTTTAAAAAGAATGTTACTCATCTATTTGAACAATGTCTCCGAAATAACTTCCACATTGCTGAAAATTGGGAGCCAAAACGCAAGCCGCAATTTGACATGATTTAGCTTTTTGTTGATCAACATTTACTTTTGCATCTCATTTGTGAACAGAAACTGTCTGCATTGAATTATGTTTCACAAATAGGCTGGAGTTCCCAACCCAAGTCAACCAAGGAAGTATCAGTGTATCAGTATACAGTACCAGATGTTTTGATACACTTCAAACCACAAGTAAAGAGTAAAGCACTTTGAACTAGGCCTTTGAGCAACAAACGCAATATAAAAAGAGATAATTTCCTTTTTACACACAAAAGAGTAAAGGTCAGAGCAGGTTGTTTTGCCTAATGTATTATAATCACCTCAAGATTGCCCTAATCACTTCTGTCTGCGTCTAGGCCACACTAAAATGACAACTATTATCCACAAGGAATCTTAAAAATACACTCGACAGATCCCAGATCTGCCATTTAGAACATGCATAAGAAACCCATAGCTAAGAATGGTGAGGAAGTTCTCCAGGACTTTAACAGTGTAAAGTTCAGGGTCGGATGATCTATTCAGAGAGTAATTACAAACTGATGCACAAAACAAATGAACGTTTACCTATAAATCATGATCAGATCATAATGGTAATGATTAGCTTAGGGCTTTTTACTCAACATCAGCCAAACCTAAGGCAGTGACAGCCTGGGGTGTAGGGTCGAGTTTAGAGTTCAGAGGAATATAGAAGAGATGGGGACATACTTACAATGGAATAAAATGTATATACAAAGTCACTTCATGGTTCAGGTTAAGATTTGTGAAATATGTGGTTAAGGTTTGGATAAGTCTCCAGGACATGAATGTGAGACAATGTCATGTCCCCAGAAAGTATGTGTTTAAATATCACTGAGTAAAACTCTCCAGTATATGTCCATGGAGCTTAAGCTTAATCTTAAGACATACTTATTTATGTATCTGCTGTTAGTAAGAAAATAAAACTGTATTGGAAATCAAAGTAGTAGTAGTAGTAGTAGTATCAGAAGTAATAGAAGTAATAGTTGCTGAATCCCATTCTCATTAGCCACACCCACTTTTGTGTGTACATTTTTGGCTATTTTAAATGTTCATGGGAGAATTGAAAGAGTCAAGATGGCAAAAGTGAGTGACATAAATATTGATAATGGGATGACAGATGGGCTTTGTGTAGTCTGTGGGGATTTGGCAAGTGTCTGGATCATGTGAGCACATGTTCTTTCTATGGCGAGGTGTCATTTAAAGATGAAGACGTCTCCATGGTCTGTGTTTTGACTGCTGTCCAGGTGCTTCTTCATATCACACAAATATTGTACATAGAGCAGCTGGCACCTGTCCCCCAAAGTAAACTGCATGATATCACAGTAATGTTGGCTATTGTCAAAGAAAATGAAACATGATTTTGAAACAGTGCAGTGCTGCCAAATATTCAGTTTGAGCAATGTCTAATTGTGTTTACTACTGGGCTGCATTCCTCTCCAAGTCAAAATGACCTGACCTGCTGCAGCTAACAGACTTTATTTAAGGCAAAGAAATATTCCTATGAAAAGAGACCACAGTAAGGCCTTTACAGTAACGAGGGATTTGATCACATATTAATAATTAATAATATTTTGTTTTAAGTTGACAGTTGCTATGGCAATGGTAAAACTAATCTTTGTATTGATACCTAATGTCTGATCAGAAATTATTCTGAATCACTGATACATTTGACCCTAAGAGCGCAGTTTGTTTGATGATTTCAGGGCCCGTGCAAAAGCATCATAACAGCACAGTTTGGTTCGCACTGAAATGGCTTTTATAGCCCAGCTCTGTTAAGCAGAGGGAAAGTTACATTCTCATGTCTTTGAGAAGGTCCAGAGTGAATTACACTGGTTGTGATTATTTTCATGATGCATGTAAGGAAAGATTAAGAATCAAAGACATGTGTTACTTGTAATAAAAGCCCAGTAATGCTTTTTTAAATGTTATCCTTTGAACCTTTTTTTTAAATACCAAAATACTTTGTAAAATGAATAAACCACTAAATGTCAGTCTCTCAAGGTATTCATGTTCTGTTGCTGGTTTTATATTTAATACAGATGCAGATTATTGCCTAAGTGCAAATGTTCATTGTTCTAGTCACTAATAGGGATAACCAGGTTCAACATTTTTGACCTTTTGGATATTTCATATGTATAATGAGATATATAATCATTATATATCACACATTCATGAATCTGAAAACCACCAGTTGTTCTGTTCTACTTCTAATCAACACATTCATGTTACGTTGGCTCAGATGAGTTTATCCATAAAAAAGGAAATCGATGCAAATTTCCTTAAGCGCTCGTACGATTACATGGAGTTGTCTCTGGCTCTTGATGCTTCATTATTGGCGTGCCTTTTTACAATCATCTCTGCATTCTTCCTACTTAAATATCCTGTCTCCATGATAGATTCTCCTTGCTGGCATCTGCTCATCTAGTTATCTCAAAAAAAACCTCCCACTTCACTTCAGAGATCCACCTTGATTTTAAGATGGGGTTTTTCTCTCTCTCTTTGCAGAAACTCAATCCAACGTGCTTGATTTGAATTTGGAAAGAGGCTGTGAGACCAGGGCAGCTGCCACGTGCAACAGGTTCGCTCTGCAAATAAAAACATTTCGTCTCACTGAAATCGTTACAATCAAATTTAATTATATATTTGATCGCGCTGTGTGGTCTTACACGTTTGACCAAGTTAAACATAAAACTACGATGCACTAAAGCAGCGTGTCCAAACTGTGCCACCCTCAGACCAATTTTTCTTGGCCCCCAGGCTTCCAGGTGAACTGGCCCAAATTAGCTAAAATCAAATATTTCTACTTTTGTGAGCTGTAAGGCATTTTAGATTGTTTTCGCATCCTTAAAAATATTCATGAAGTTGCGTTTTGTTTTATTCACTCTTGCTTGAGTAATCCTTTATTATAGGCTGTCTACATCTCATGAACTCAAAAGCTAATGTCAAGGAGCTATAGTTTTTTTTGTTTTAGAGAAGAATTCTATCTAATTATGCAGGGTTTGTATGTTAAATATAAGTGAATGAATGAAAACACAACTCAAGGCATGCTTTTCATAAGGAAATATTATAACATAGATCAGAAAATAGTGTAATATGAGCCCCTTAAATAAAGTTAAAATGCACATATTCCCGTTCTTCAGTGTATTGAGCAGCTCCTCCATCACCCCTCAGCCCTGTTTATGTTTTGACATGTGGCTCTCGATTAAAAAACCTCTAGACACCACTGCCCTAAAGTAATATGATCTGTTTTGATGTAGAAATTACCTCTGTGACGATTGTGACTAAATACATCTGATGAGGTCACAGCCAAGCCCCGACTGTCGACCTTCTCTGTGCTTGTAAAGAGGCTTGGCCGACCATACAAAAATATCCTTCTATTTCTGGTCATTTGTCAAGGATGTGCCCGGGGTGCAGAGCCGGTGTGACCACTCCAAAAGAGTTAAGCATTACTAGAGCTCGGCAGCATGAAGGCCGTGACATCCTGCCAGAGCAAAAATATCTGTGATAAGAAGCTGACAGAAACATTTAACACCTGCATTTGTGCTTTCTGATGCTGCAGCCTTGGTCAGGTCAAAGCTGAGCCTGCCCACACTTAAAACGTAGTCATGCACTTTTACATAAAAACTGCAAAACAGATTTGTTTTGTGCCAATATGCAAACAGATTTATGACATATATTCATGAGTTTCAGCTTCTTGTTAAAGGTGACACTTTGAGGACTTAAAAGATAGGATATTTTGCCCTCTAATTAATAAATGCGATCACAACAGATCTCATTCTGCAGCTGAAACACCACATACGGCCAAATAGTAATTGTTGCTTTGTTTATTTGTTTGTTTTTTAATTTACATTGACATTTTTACAGGACTTTATAAGTGCATTTTCTCTGAAAATCAGGGCAATGACAAGTACACAGATATGAAAAATAAAATATAATGTAATAATAAAAACTTTGTCAAGACTACACAGTAAAACTTCTCCAAAAACCAAGATAAAGCAGTACTCAAAACAGTATAGAGATACTGTATGCATGTAAGATTATTTTCAGTATTTTCTGGTACAGAATAAGAAATCTCAATCACAACTTTTAAAAATTAAGTTTAAGTTTTAAAAATATCTTTGAGTGTTTCCTTTCTCCTGCCACCCACCCAGCTCCAGGCATTAGGCCAAGGATCTCTGCTCCTGATACCCTTTACCTTAAAGGAAGTGAGCAGGGGCCTGTCATTTTTCAGATAAACCTATAGCTCATCTGCAACCTTGGGGATGAAACATATCCTATGTTTGTATTTATTCTGCACTTACAGTAGCCCTTTGTCCTCTGGTAATTTGGGTTCAGGTCAGACTAGGAGATCTATGACACTGCAGAGTTTTAGCCTTGAGTTTTCACTTTTGCAGATTTCCAAGTTATTCGGAGGAAGAAGGTCTAATATCTCAGCCTTGGCACTTTGCCTCTGAAAACCTTGCTTTTTCCTTGCTGCTCTCCCACACATTCCCGTCTGAGTCCCCGCCTTCTTCCAGCTTTACTGTACCTCGCATGTAAAACTCTATGGGGACCTAAAAGCCATCGTATGTGCACTGACAGCCGGCTGCTTCTGTGTAACTTAGCCAAATATTTATGCAATGAAGATGTAATTTATGTGTCACTGTGCAGCTTATGAGGCCTAAGCCACAGTGGAATATTTTAAGGCTCGGTGCTGTCTCCTCGGATCAGACTTTTCGTTTTGAACAATCTTTTAGCATAAGAACTTTTCAAATAACTCACCGTTTTGAATTCTGTTAAGCTTTCTGTAGTCGTTACCCTTTTGCTCTGTGGAGTATTGGCTCGACTTCTCATCTCAAACAAAAACACTGACAAAGAACTTCAACTTTTCAATTGTTTCATGTCGTGTCCAAAACCACTGTAACCGGCTAAGGATGATTTCTTTCTTGTTTGATGATTTCACCACCACTTGAAACGTGAAACCTCGGCATTAAAAACCAAAGCTGTGTAATACAAGCCAGTGAATTTATAGACATCCACAGACAGAGCTTAGGTGGTACACGGGACATCCCAACACGAAGCACCGCTGTGTCTGTGTAAGAGGACAGAGACGGCCTATGATTCATCCTCTCCCCACGGCTCAAGCTAAAACGCTCTGATAAAGGGGCTATAAAATACACTTAGTCAAGGTTATTATGAAATAACAAGCCAGCTTTAGCAAAAGGAGAAATACATAATTTATATATGGCTGTAATGAGGCACAAACTACACCAAGGAGAATATTATTTCAGTTTTCTGTTTCATATGTAGCTATTGATGCTGGTTTAACTACTGAAATATGTTGTATTTTATAAACCTTAAAGAGGACGTTTTATGAGCTTTCACCCCTGTTATAATGATTTTCTTTCCATTGTTGGTTCACTCAGAGTTGTATTGCAATTGATTGATGCATGTTTGAGTTGACCCTTTATGGTTCTGCATTTGAAGCTTAAGTGCTCTGAAAATTCCTGTTTTCACCTCCTGTCCATACTTTTCTGTACTTGTGATTGAAAAAAAAAGAAAAAATCAGACTCCAGATTATAGCTGTAGAGTTAAAAAACTGTCACATTTTCTAACAGTAAAAATGCGTAAATACAAATTCCCTGTTTGCTACAGTGAAATGCCACTATTATATTTATTGGTTCTGCAGTTTTGAACAGGATATAATTGGATCCATTTCTATTCCAAAGCTCCTTTAGATCAATATTGAAAGATTATAGTTTAATACTAAATATATGAGAAAAGATTTGAATAAAACATTTAAGCGCTGCCTGGTGCTTTTATTGATTCATGAGTGCAACATAATGGCCACATGAAGCTGTGAGTTTAACAGTGTGTTTGACACTTTCAGTCTGGCCCTTCATTAACTGGTTATTGTCTGTTGAGATGCTCTGAGCCACTGTACAGCATCATTATTTGTGACTTGTCAAATTGTCACAGTTAGTCATTTGGTTGCAAAATCTTCCCTCTGGTGGTATTTGGTCATTGGTCAGTGTGATGTCTAATAAGGTTGTTTTAAAGGCACGTGAAATTAACACAAACATAAGGTTATTTCTTACCTATAGTTGACTGCACGGTACTATAAACATACAACTATCTTAACGTCTCTTCTCAGCTTAAAACTATTTAAGAAATCAGTCTTACGTAAGTTTATGTCGTGGAAATTTGGAAAAATAAAGAGTAATACAGGAAAGCAGTGGTGATGGTCCAGTGCAGCAGCAAGGGGTATGATATAAAACCCCCATTACATAATAAGTATTAGGAAAGTGCCCACCCCAGGGTTTAGGTGTTGCCTCTTGTGAGCTGGAAGAGGAACCAAGAGTCTTAAAGTTGTATAATGTTTTTTTATTTCATCCGTTCCTAAAAAGAGACTTTCCCCAGGGGATCTTGAAACACATAACTGAGGTTTAGAACGCTCTTAAAACATCCAGCATCTGTTTTGCAGACACAACACTCTCACGGCACCTCACTAAAAACACACATTTAATAACCCGCGCATATTAGGAGGTGCTTCAAGGATCTCAATTTCTTATGGTGTTTAGGAGGGCATAAATATGGTAGTTAAACCATCTCGTTAAAATAGTAAATGATACTTCAGAGGAGATGCATGTGACGGGCATCCTCTTTTTGGATTTCACTAAATCATTTGGTTTTAGACCACCAGGCTCTGTGGTTCTCACTGCAGCTGAAATCTGTGCATGTGTAGATGGAAAAATCTGAAAAGCTGGATCAAACTTAACCAAGCCTGACCTTTGACCTATGGTTATGTATGGTTGTTTAGACACCACATTAAGCTTTGGTAGGGCCAAAAATTACAAATCAACTAATTTAAAGACACAAAATAATACAGACAAATGGGACAAAGGGAGGAGGATGTTAGACCTAAGAAATCACTGAGGACAAAGCTTATAAAGGTGCTGAAAATGGAATTGTAAGAGTTACGAAAAGAAAATATCCTTAAATTAACTTAACTAACTAACTTACATCTTAATCTTACTAAGATCAGGCCAACATTGGGCATTATTGTTCACAGCAGAACACAGTGACTCATGATGTCACAGGTTACTTGAGGACTCCTTTGACATGATATTTTCATAATGACAATATTGCATCATGTCACAGACAGTTCTTGCTTGGAGGAAACATGCTTTATTATTTTGGGGCAGGTATTGTGGAATACGATACTTTCCATATACTTTCCTGTGTTGTGAACATCTTTAAATTAACACTGGGGTTAAATAGTTGCTATTGAAATTGTGATAAATTAAAATTGTCTAATGAATTCTGGTTACTCTTTTTTTTTTTTTTTTTTTTTTTTTTTATTTTATATTTACATTTTTGCAACTCCTGCAAATTGACCTTATATGACCCAGCAGATTATTCTTGGTAGGCTTAATCAGTCCTCTAGTTTTCATTCCAAGACATTGGATTTTCAAACAATGTCAGTGTGAAATGATTAAATGCTGCTGGCACACCTATTTCTGACTACGAGCTAATAGGCCCCTGCTTCATCCAATAAAAAGATGCGTTGTCAAACGCGCCATTCTGCTCCTGGTTTAACCCACGCAGCGTCAACACAGGCCTGGACCAGAGCGTGTGCCGTGACTGAGGATGCAAGTTTAGGAGGAGTTAGAAAGTCTCCTGTTGCTCCTCTTCCTGCGTCTTTTTTCTTTCCAAACGCTTTTCTCATATCCAGAGTAGGACTACGCGCTCTGACAGCCACTGGACCCGGGCACAGACTTTCTGGTCCTGCTAAAGTTCGCCCGTTCTGATAAAGTAAACAGATCCTGGGAAATGAGCCAAACAAACCGGCAGTTTTCTTGTAGCGCAATGTGGCAAAGAGGAGAGAAAATAAAGGCAGACTGCGGAGTGCGCGCTCCCAGCATGGCGCTGAAAACTGAGGAAAGTCGCCTGTATCTGAGCTCAAAGTCGAGGGGAAGCAGGTTCAAAGAAAGAGAGAACACCGACACGGATGGATACGGAGCGGGGGATTTCTCTGTGAGAACCTGTGACATGGAAAAGCAGTGGTCCCCGTCCCAGGCAGCTGCTGTTCCCCAAGACGAGCTCCTGAAGCCGGAGTGCTCCTTTTCTGCCTGCGCCACGATCTCAGAAACCGCCCGGGAGCTTTGCAACGCCGTGTCCGTGTCTCTGGGTCTCACCATGGAGTCCGGGGGAGACCCCAGCGACGCAGAGCCCGCCCTGCTCCCGTGTGCAGCCGGAGAACAGCGGAGCGCGGACTATTTATTCAGCGGGCAGCCTGCTGTGTCTGACTACAGGTGTCAGGGGAAACCAGCCATCTACAAAACTTCTGAAAACACAACTCAAATGCACCACCTCGATTCTTCGCGAATCCCGAGCAGCGAGTCAAACTTCTCCGTCTGTCAATCTGGCAATGACTTAATTTGTAAAGACACTCTGGAGAGTGCGCTCGCCATCCCGTGTCCATATGCGCCCATCATGCCCGATAACTTCGGACACAGAGCCATGGAGAGACCGTGCAGAGGCTACAAGCTCCCCGGCGATGGCAGCAGCCGCGGCGGGTACCACACGGAGGACTATGTCCGAGTCAAGTCTGAGGACATGTGGCTCGGACCCTACAGCTACAGCGAGAAGAGCCTGTGGGCACCGCGGCAGCGCACCGTGAGCACGCCGCACTCTGCAGCTGCAAACCCCGCTTTCCTGTGCAGCCCGGAGCAGTGGTACTCTGCAGGCGGGGTGTTCAGGACCACCTACCCCAGCCCCAGCTACATGAAGTCCGAGGTGGGAGAGTGGCTGGACGTGGCGTACAACGAGAGCAGGTAGCATCAACTAATAACTATCATTTATTAGTAGTAATGATTTCAGCTTTCTGCTCCCCACACAGTCAAATATCCCAATATAAACGTGATTTGAAGTAGAAATGAGAGTTGACCCCAAACAGCAGACACTGAGTGTTCCCCGTGTTCCAGCTCAGTTCTGTGTGTAAATTACAACTTTATCGCCACACTTTTGTATTGTTTTTATCACCACAATGTGCAGAACATGTGCCCTAGACTGACATGACTCAAATGGCACCACAACCTTATTGTCAAAACATTGAGAAAAAAACTGCTCAAGTTTTTTTTTTTTTTTGGAAACAATTATCAAAAACAAACAACACAAATGAAGTGCAAATTAAACAATTTGTAAAACGCAACTCATCAATATAAAATAATGCAGAATACAGTTTACTCCCTCAGCCTTGACAACTACACACAGGTTAAAGACAAAAAGGCATCGATCCTATTTCCCAGATTGGAGTAAACTGTGTCTGTGGTGTTTGTGCAGATCAAGATAAAAACGTCTTTAAAAATTTACTCCATAAACTTTGCAGTGATTTCTCTCTATTAAGGCGACCGCCATAAATGTCAACAGCCAGAAAAATAAATCAAACAATAAAAGCTCAAGTACCTTGTTAAATGTTTTTCCTTTTTTTAACCATTTTGCCCTTTTCGAGTTTTCACCTGCTTGTAACATTTGAACAGTCAAAGAAAAGTGCATCATTAAAATAGCTCATTATTTCCTCTCTGATGACTTTTATGCAATTTCTGCTCGAGTCATTGTCAATAGTTTTATAGCAGACTTGTTTTGTGGCAAGAACAAAACACACACGAGTGCATTTTAAAAGGCTATTAAGAAGTGAAGAAAATATATAAAATGTGTCTTAGAAAATACTTTGCAGTTTTTATCCTTTATTTTAAAAAACTATGATTTTTTTTTTATGAATATGAGCACTTTTTTGGACACAGCGCTTTTTGCACAGTGACCTTCAGACCAGAAATAGTCAAAGTTGTTTGGCCGTAACCTGTCCCCAAGGCCACGCCCCTCAACCAGGACAGGGTGGAAAATATATTGCATTATTATATTGCTTTTTTTGCCTTTTTCCATACAAATATTATGATTTTTTTTCTAGATCTGGTGAGATTCGCATAAGTAAGAAAACAGAAATGACTGAACTACTGGGCTTGGTGGTTTTACACAGTACGAGTTGTATTATCAACAGCAAAACAGCAAACTGATTTAGATTTGACTGTATTAAATTCTTAAGTTCCTCCCCTGCACAATTGGCTCCACCTTCTTAAAGTTTTCAAGTCATGGTCAACGATCTACTACTATGTTAATTCTGTTTTGCATTAAAATATTATGAAAACTATGAGCGTGCAGTGACTAAAGCCTTAAGTAAAGCCCTGTTTTTAATGCATTTTTATATATTTTTGCATATTTTACATATTTTTTACATTAACCGCGTCATTGTGAGTTGTGTACAGTTGTTACATGATGCAGTGTGTTTCCAATGTGAACCCCGTGAACCCACAAAGACAGTGAAAATCGGAGTGTTTCCTCTGGCCCCCTCCTCGCAGGTTCTCTAAATATTTTGAGCTTGTCTGTTTAGTTGGGGCGACTCGGCAGGTCTGTTCACAAAAAACCGCAGATGAATTATTTCCATCTGTTTTTCACTAACAAAACATGCACCATCCTAAAACAAAGTCAGCAACTGTACATATCCCTAATGCTGTTTTGGCAAAATTAATCCAAAATCTGTAATACTCAAGCCAGTCAGTCTAGAGTGGTTTAAAAAATGATTCACTGGTCACTGGAGAAAAGCAGTGTTGGTTTCCTAATGCTCGTATTCCCTGTCGCATCCACTTTAACAACTGTTATTAGTGAAAAAAAGGAAGGATCCTACAACACCTGGCTCTCAATTTCATAGCTCAACTTTATATATTACATTTTTATTTATTTAATGTTATATTTTCTGTTTACTGCTATTAAATCTGTATGAAATTGAGTCCAATCATTTCAAGCTTGTCAGTAAAAGCGTGTGGTTTGGAGCAAAATTTTCAAGAATATATTTAACTTTTGTGCAACTATTTCTTATGAAATTATGACATTAGAAAGCATGTATTTGCTTTTAATATAGCTCTAATTTATTATTATTAACGCTATCACTATTAGGAAGGTAAGAAAAATATAAAGCACAACTGCTTCCTTCCAAGACTTTCATAAATTAATAAAATTACATTAAGTATTTCATAAGTAGTGCATTTCATTGTATTATTTCCCTTAATACAGAAATCTTTAAAATGCTGTCAAACATCTAATATAAGGTAAAGTAAGTAAGTAACATAACGAGTTAAAAGGATCTCTGTAAATGAACATAGATATTATGGAAATGAAAACACATCATCTGTGTTGTTTGCATTGTGACCTTGGGGCATTAAGTGTTTCTTCAGTTCCATCTCCTCTTTGCTTTTCACTTTTTCTGCTGAGTTTTGTGCCCATGAGCCTCTTTCATACATTTTCCTCCTGTCTGACTGTTTGCGCTCAGAGTCCTGACTATAGACTGGTCCAAAACGCGATGGAGCTCCTGTTATGTCCAGATTTTAACACAAACTGGACATAACTCCGCTTAACACAATATTTTTAATGCTTCAAGAGAGATGGAAATATTGTGTGCCAAAGTGTGGTTTGGAGATAACCCAAATTTTCACATTTAATTTATCAATGAAGAAGAGAAGTCATTCACAGAACCATGAGACCAATTTAAAGATTAACAATGCAGTATAAATGTATTGTTGATATTGTAGATATATGAGTTTGTAGTAATTAGCTCTGTCACTATAATTATTAACTACTACAGTGTTTCTCTCTCCTATTTATTTATAGCATAGCATTTATAACATCTGTAGTTTTTTAACAATATTGTACATTTAGAATATATATATTTTTAATAATCTTGCTTGGAGGTTATTGTGTCAGTGGCATAAACCAGTTTCAGTCTCTGTCTTTCGAGTGCGATCACTGTTTGATCTAAATGGACTATGATTCAAGTATTTCCTGCACCATTGAAGTTTAGGCATTAAAGAAATAATTTTTTAAAGTGTAGCAATTGTGAGCCATAGTCCAGAACAAACTTTTGACCAGAGCAGAACACATCCAGGTGCAACATGAGGCAAATTGTAACTGATGTTTATTGGCTGTGCTAAATCCACTGGGCTTTATTTTACATAAAAAATAAAAGTTTTCTTCACCAAAACCATTTCTAATATATTCTCAGCCATCGTGAGGAGAGCTTTTCCCCCTGAGCTAAAAGAAACTCTGCCTTTAGTTTTACCACAGTGGAGTAAATGGGACAGTGTGGTCTGGATGAGCTCATACTGTGGACTGATACCATTGTGTAGGATAAAAATGTGACTTCACAGTACTGTACATCTACCTTTGTTTTGGCCTTCAAATACATTTTTACAACTTCCCTTTAATTGAATTAGTGTTTACTGTTTACTGCACTTTGATCTGCACACAAGTGAGTTGGATGCGTCACCTCCTGGAATTGTTCCGCTTGTAAGTTTCTAATCATTATAACAATCTTGGTGGTCCTGTAAACTGACTGAGCAAACACAGTTGAATGTATTTTAATATGGATCGGGGACCGTTTTTAAGTTGTTCTGCTGCTGAACGGAGCACTGGGAGATGGTACTGTGTTTGGCTGCAGTGTGAATTCTTCTACATGTTTGTGGAGGGAAACTAATTTCCAGAGAGAAGTGGATGCAAAACTATTGACAGTGGAGGTAAACATTTCCCACAGCTGAGAATCTCACTCCAACAAACAGGAATCCTATTAGAAATCTACATAACTTCTGCTACCAACAGGTTCATTCAAAAATGCAAATCACCAAAATGTATTAAATACTTGTGAACAAACATGACTCTGTTGTTAAGCATAGTCTATATTTTAAACATGACATTAAAAATGACTCAAAGCATGTGTATAATAGAATGCATCATCTGTATATTAATTCTTCTGCACTACAGCTCATTGCTCTGGGACAGACTGATGGAGACATGGCAGCCGTTCTGTGCCTATGGCCTCTCAGATTATTATCTATTAAAAACATTACAACATACACACCACAGGCAGGGTCAGAGAGGACAGCCAAAGACACACTACTTGCAGAAATTGCTCTGACCTCTTGAAAAAGACTTCCAACTTACTGCAGTCGTTCTCTTCTAGTTTATTGATCCTGACATCTGACTTTGGACATGGTTCATTTGAATAGTCTGTTGTAAATAAAAGTGAGAGGTCTGTGTATGTTTCTCTGTCAGCAATCGTTTTCCTGCCTCAGGCGTATTGAAGTAGAAACGATTACAAAATAGTTTTTTTCAACATCTATCAAAGTGCCAAAGTTGTAAATCAAACCCAGCCCAAGCTCCAGTCTTTTCACCCTCTAAATAAAACTCAGTCCTGGTCACAAGAGTAGATCCTCTTAAATTTTCTGCAAACAACCTCTATTTTTGACAAACACTCACCAGCAGCAGCGTCTGTCAGGATGTTACCTGCACCTGTAGTGCTCCCTCTGTAGGAGCCTGAATAATGCAGGACAAAATGCACTGCTTTGAAATGGCAATAGGGCCTTTAACTGACCCTCTAAACTCTCAAAGACCTGAGAAAATGTGACAGGAACTTCCCCATATGGATTCTTCAAGATGATACCAATACTGATCAAAATAAAATATTGGGTATTGTTTTTAATAATAAAAACTGCCACAAGAGCTGATTAAAAAAAAAAAAAACACCTTGCAATGTTCTTTGATACATTTCCATATATACAGTTGTATCTCTACAATTTTTGGTTAATTTTGTAGTTATTTCTGTTTTTATGCAGTACAACCTCAACCAAGACAGATCATATAGGAGAATTTCGAGAACAAAAAAGAGAAAAAAAATCGTATACATTTTTGAAATGTATCAGCTTATATCAATTACACTAGAAGAATCAACTTGGAGCAAAAGTCAAACCTAAATAATGCAAATAAACAAAGCCCCAAAAAGGTAATGTTACTGTGATTTTTATAGGAAATGTGTTTACCATCATGGGGTTTTTCCAAGGCATGACTCTGTCTCTGTTGCACCAATAAAACCAGCTCAAATGTGGACACACAGTGAACTAAAACAGGACGTATTGTAGTGCTGATTGAATTACTGCTGCCCCACTGATTTTAACAGTCCAGGCCTACAGCAGCAGAATAAAATACTTTACACAAAGGCTTAAATCATTAGGAGATGAGTTAAATGTGGATTAAAATACTAAACTCTTTTACGAAGTGTAAATTGTAGCAGGATCTGTACTTGGATTAGAACCTGCTAAACACCCTGCCTGAGCCAGGGCCCCAGTCAGGAGGAACACGCTGGTGTTTTCCATCTTCATGAAGACACACAGAAAAGTTACATTGTGCACCTTTAAGTTGGTGTTCTAAAATCTTTAAAAATGGAAATCCAAATACTAAACTAAATAGAAGCTAAATCAGTCACCTTGTCTGTGACCTGTTCTGTAAGTGATTAAAGCCCACCAGCCTTAACCTGCAGAGTAATGTATTGCACATAGTAATATTTTGTCTTTAATGACTTTCCAGACAGAGCCAGACATCTGTGGAGGTAACATGTCTGAAACATGTCCAGTCTGAGTCCAAGGCTGATGTCTGTACTCCCGTCTCCTCCTCGAATCTTTCCCACAAAATCCCACATTCTCACTGCTTTCCCCACTCCTGTACCGCACAGGGAGGCTACACTGCTCCAGGGAGTGTTCAAATACAGTTTGGGCACTACTGAACATGTTAGAAAGCAATTACTGACTTTCTATTGGTGTGTAATATGTCAGGTGTGTGTTCTTTTTGCCTCATAAAGTATATTTAGTTCCAACCATAAAAGAAAGAAAAACTAATGATGAACCACTAACTTTGCCATAACTTGAGCAGTACATTGGCATGTTTGTAACTGTGATTTTGTGTGTGTGACGCTGGCAGATTTGAAGGGGGCAGGGAGCACATGTTCCCCATGGAGTTCTTCTTTCCCCCTCAGAGGACCTGCCTGATCTGCTCCGATGAGGCGTCAGGCTGCCACTATGGGGCGCTCACATGTGGAAGCTGCAAGGTCTTCTTCAAGAGGGCAGCAGAAGGTGAACATATGCACATCTTTGGCACAGATTGTAACTGCTGTGAAATTTTGACAATTGTTTGACTGGAATTAGTAGATGTCATTTTTATTGACTAAAGCAATGAAAAGAATGATAATGTTTTGGCTAACCTAGTTAAATGGAGTCAACAAGATGGGGACATTTAATTGTTGAATAAGCAATGTCAGTAAACTGTAGCAGCAGGATATTAAAAATAATAAGTTGAATGAAATACATCAACCAAAAACATGCCACACCCTATGAACAGTTTACAATCAGGGACTGTAGGGGAGTCCCTCCCTCCTGTGGGTCACCACCTGCAGAGGGGCTCATAGGGTCTGGGTCTGGTGCACAGAGTCATGGGCAGAGCTGCCCCCGTGACCCAGAAGGACTAAGCGGGAGAAAATGGATGGATGGATGAAATACAGTAATATAGAATACTAAACCCTATAATGCTATAAACTATGATGTACAAGTTGTGACTGTATGAACAACAAAGTCCTTCTCTGCATTTGACCTTTTCCCTCAATGCCTCTGGGGCAAGTCTCAGCCTATGGGAACCCATCTCCAGATCTGGAGTTTGGTTAGGTCCATTACATGTTGTGAGTGTTTGGGTATCACTCAAATACTAAAAAACAACCACGTTGTCTTGTTTATAACGAGTAAGAGGTTAAAATGTGTCAAGCAAATATACAGATTGAACAAATTAATCTATGGTAGATTCAGGCCTCAGTCAACTGCAATAAAATAGAATTTGCCTCTGATTTGCAGCAAAGTATAGCAACTCATAACAATTCAGATTGAAATAAGAACACAAAGGTAAGGCAGGATAATGCAAACAAATAGACTTTAGCACTGCTGCAGTCTCTTGTACATATGAAATATGTAAATCTTTTGGGTGAAGAAAATAGTTTTTTTTTGTTTGAATGTTGTAGGCAAACAGAAGTACCTGTGTGCCAGTAAAAACGACTGTACGATCGACAAACTCAGAAGGAAGAACTGTCCCTCATGTCGCCTGAAGAAGTGTTTCGAGGCCGGGATGACACTGGGAGGTAGAAGTGTAGAATGTTCTATTTATTATGTTCATTGTGTGCCTAATCACACATATCATTACTCTGTGGGAGCTCCCTCTTTGCTTTGGTAAGTGGCTCTAAATATATTTAAAGCATACCCACTTGTATATATAACCAGTACACGGCACATACACTTTCAACAAGCAGAAAAGTCCTAAAAGTAAAACTATTAATGGTTTCCCCAGACCAAGTACTCTATTCTTTTTCCACTGCACATCTAGGCTGGCTCTCTTCAATTGGCGCATCATCACAATGGGGGATGTTACTGATAATCAAGCCCCTGACTGAGCTGCCATGCAATTTAGACCTCTCCCATTCACTTCTCCTTACTGTCACCCAGACCTGCTCCATATTAGGCTGTAAAGATTGACATGTAGTGGACTAATTTTAGTCTTGTGTTCAATTTTCACTCTCTTCCATTTTCTCATTCTGTTAACGGTGAAAATTGTACTGGAAGCACAAAGCTGACATGAGACATGTGAATTAAAGCAGGAGACATGCTGGTAATTTTGCCACCAGTCTCTGACAAACCCATGGCGGGAAGATGTGATCTAATGCTGTGATTGTCAGTAAAAGGCACACCTTTCCAGTTGTGGCCAAAAAGAGCCCTTTTCACTTATGTTCTCATCATAGACATGTAATTCACCTGCGGCATTTTACAAGCAAATTTATGCCAATTTGCTCATGTAAAAGAAAAATGTGGGTCTTAATATGCCGTATTCCTTCATACTTGCAAGACCAGAGATATTAATAATGCTCCCACTAGAAATGCATTAAACGTGCAAATAATCGTTCTTAATAAATTTGAAATAGCTGTTCACTGGGAGCATCTGTTTGAGATTATTGTACATTATCTTTTCTGATAAATCCTCAATTTTAGAAGAGGAATTTTAATTGCACTCTCCAATATAGGCTGTTCCTCATTTCAAAGAGGAAGTTTGATCTGCAGTCCTCTGACGTGTGTCACTCATTGCTCTGCTTTCCTAAGTATGGTTCACTTGTCTCAATGACCACCTGGCTCCCGCTGTATGCCTCTAGTACTTTCTATTGGCAGATCAACTAAAGCGCAGTATGCAAACATTATGATTGGGGTGGCAATGGGGCTGCAGATCCTTGACAAACTCAGACTTTAACCCCGAGATCGCACTTTCCATCAGGGCTCCAGAACAAACTGTGCTTCTGAGTCAAATTCTGCACTTTGACACAAATCGACAGAGATACAGAAAGTTAAATATTTTTTAAGTTTCCTGTATGATTGACACAGCTGTTAAACTTGTCTCAGAAGCTGGTGAGGAGTTACTTGTAGGTAATGTGTGCCTCAGTGACATCTCGTGTCTTTGTCCAACTTTTAACAGAACGAGGGAAATGACCACTATTTGGTGTAACATGGCTCCGTATATTATTTCTGCTGCTCAAATTTCCCCCATTTCCAGGCCTGCAATAGCAGATAGAGCCTTGTAATACGTCCTCAGTGCTTTAGACCAGATCAGATGGACCTCAAAAAGAATTTCTTCTGTGCTTCTGCTGGAAATACTTAGTATATCCAGTCTGGAGCTGGCGAGGTGTGACTGCACCCATGGGACACTACAGTTACACTATATAAATCTAATGGCCGGCCAGCACTCACTTCTGAAGAAGAAGGGCAGTATTTACAAAAACATAAACAAATATTAGGCACTTTTGAAGAGTTCATCAATCATGCCAAATATTTAAGTTGGCAAACGTTATTGCAAGAGAGTTAACACAAACTACACTCTGTAGATTTGTTTTAAATTACTTACACACTTTTATTGGAATTAAAATGCCATATGAATCTGTGTTAAATATGTTTACTCTGCGTTTTACTACTATGAATCTTTCCTCCATGTTCAAATTCATCGTGTTTACAGAACTTGTCACATGACTAAAAGCCTGCAGTATATAACACATTATTCTCACATCTGGGCCAACTGAATGTTTATTATATTGATAGATTTTACAATTCTGCTGTTTTACATAAACATACACCTCCTCTAATTTATAAACCAAATGATTCTTTATATCATGGGTTCTTTAAAGAGCTTTTGAATAGCTTGTTTTTCAATGACTCCACGGTCAGTGACCGAAAAAGTGAATGTCTAACCCTGGTTATAAATCTACTCAGTCCACAAATGTAGGTGTACCACAAGCTTGAACTTACCATTATTCACCGTCTGAATCTCTAAATATTACATCAGTCAGTATTATCGTTAAGTACCTGGTTTTGACAGGTTAATCTTATGACCATTTTAAAGTAATTGTCAGGTTTAGAATGAATGGCAAATTAGCCCCGATCCCTTTGTGTCGATCTGTCAAACACGTCATTTTGTAAAACTGACTTTAAATTGGCAAGCCAATCGTGTAATGACATCTGAAACCTGGACACTGATAGTAAAATGGCTTTTCAAAGCGCACACTTTTCAGGCAGAGAGGAGAGCAGAGCATTGACTCCGCATTCATAAGGTGTTTTCTGTCTGTCGATTCCAGTAAATGGTGAATATTTCTATAATATGTTGATTGAAAGATGGTCTTAGTAACATTTTTGTTGCATGTGTAGTCAATAGCATCAAGTATGTGAGCACCCAAAAATGATCTCAAGTCTGAGTATAATAAAATGAATAATGAATCCATTTCATTACTCAGTTTGTCGATTAAGCTACAGATTAATATGATTTATATTTAAATGTTTATATTTAATATAGACTCAGCAGAGACAGTGATATCCATTTGGGTCATATTCACTTGTCTTAATTAAGAGAAAAGCTATGAGGATGACTTGGGTTCATTGTGTGGATGTGTGCTGTGTTTATATTAGGTTCATGTCAGATCCTAAGGTTAGCTCAACCCTACGTGTTTACCCTGTTCACTCTGCAAAGATCAAGAGTCTGCGGCTATGAGTCAAAGATGAGCAATCCCAGGAGGGGGAACCTTTAATTAACTATTTGTATCTGAAATGTTTGTTCTGCGATCACCAGTGTTGGGCCTCCATAATGACACATCTTATATAATGTGCTATTTTCCACTGTACTGCTCTGAGAAACCTTAGGACAGGTCTTAGACACAGGTGCAGTGATATTTTGAAAAGTGGATAGAAAGTTGAGCAATAATAATGAGATATTCACTCACTCACAGAAGACACAATACCTTCATGTAACACTTAGCAGACTCTCTTTTTTTAAGGGAAAAAAATTAAATGCACATGTCAATAACTTAAAGGTGCATCATATAATGTTTTGGTTGAGAGTCATTTGCTTGTTTCCATGGATACGTCATTGCACTTCCTGGAATGTTCCACAGTTTGACATTAAACATCTCACTTTACATTTAGTAAATTACAGGTGGTTTCATAGCTAAGAAATACCTAGAAAAACAGGGATTCTGACTGTGAGCTGGGTCGCCTCTCCACAGATCTGACCTGTAACTTGGTCTGGTTTGGTTTCCATGAATTTAGAAAGGTTTAATGTGAACCATTCCAGACAAAAGGTTACATAATCCACCTTTAAATAATGATATCAAGTATAATTTTGTTGATATATATGATACACACCCCCACACACAGACACACACACAGTCTAAATATATATAATATTACAATGTATATGATTGCTTTTGGAATTGTTAGGATTTTATTGCCTAAACCTTACAAAGTCTAATTAATTAAAGGGTGAAAGGAATATATGTGCAAATTATAAATACAATATATAAGGACTTGATGCTTTCTAACAATAAAAATGTAACTTTTTTAGGTTGCTGCCTGTCAAATTGATTGTAATTGAAAGCATTTTCAGTTTTTTTCCCATCTGTCACTTGCTGCCATCGTGGCTGTCAGTGTAAAATTACAGGTCTGGTTTAACTTACAGCATCATCTAAAAACCTCTGACATCTGCATTAGTCACGACTGTGGAATGTGACTGTGGAAACGGCACACTCACTTTATACCTCGTGAGTGTAGCATACAGTAATTGCTCTCATTTGTTGTATTGTGTCTGTCTGTACAGTCGGTGTGGAGCTGAGGCAGGATACAGTGGAGTTTGTAAGTGCAGGTTGTCATGTGGAGCAGCTGCCTCAGGGCTTTCAGCGTTTGTGAAAGGAAATTCAGAGCTTTGTTATCCCCGACCACTGGGGACCGCTGGCTTTGTTTGTCTTGTTGTCTCATATCTACAAAAGGAATTACTATTAAGTTTGTGGTCTATTACTTTGGATTGGTTGAATATTAGTTATAAAAATAAAAAAGCCTTTCTCAACTATTATTGAAATGATTATGGCATTTATGTGGTTCATTTCAGTTCAATTGAATGCATCATATACCTGCACAACAAACAAACAGGCGTCCTTTGTTTAAACGTGCACTGTGTAACATTTCTGGGAGAGGTGTCTTTGTCTCCTGAATGTTCCACATTATAGTTTAAGCTTATCTATCACAGAGGAGACAAGTACATTACAGCACTACAGGAATTACAATTCAGATCTGTGGAGAATCCCCCTATTCACAATAGAAAAAACATAATGAATAAATGCTAAATGGAAATATTTAGTGCCATCCCATTAACATTTCAGGTTAAGCAATAACATTTCCATTTAGACAAAAAGGTGGTGGCCCCTCCACCAGAAAACACTGTGCAAAGGATTTTACTGTCATGAATCTTTCTACCAAGTACTGAACACAACCAATATATGAGATTATTATTATAGTAATGGAAAACAATTAGGTCTAATGGTTAAGAACATTTAAAATAATATAATTATATTATAATATCCATGATATAGTATTTGGACAGTTTTTGTGTTCACAGACTGAACACTCTGTAAGCTTCATTAGATAAGACAGATAAGTGCCTCAAATTGCAATGGCTCGGCAAGTATTAGGCTATTGTATGTCCCACTGCAACCATAAAACAGCATTGGATTCATCATATTTATAGTTGAATTTCTTATGTAGACATTCAGTTTACCATGCACAATCAAACCAGTAAATGTCACAAACAAGCACAATTTGTTTAGGCCTCAAACCAACTTATTGAGCACATCACACCATTTTGCACGTCACCATGAATGGAGTCAGATTATTTTTAGTAGAAATCACAAGTAAAAACCCCAAGACAAATACAACCACAGATTCAGTAACACATGCAATCTCTCCATAGCTCGTAAACTGAAGAAGATTGGGCAACAGAAGAGCACAGAGGAAGAGGGTTCAGGCCAGGACACAACTGAAAACCTCCCCAACATCTCACCAAAGTCCGACTTGAGCTTCAGTTCTCAGATGGTCTTCGTGAACATTCTGGAGTCCATCGAGCCGGAGGTGGTGAACGCAGGGCACGACTGTGGACAGCCCGACTCGGCGGCATCGCTCCTGACCAGCCTGAATGAGCTTGGAGAGAGGCAGCTGGTCAAAGTGGTGAAGTGGGCTAAAGGGTTGCCAGGTGGGGCACTGTGACTCCTCTACATTCAAACTTCAGACTTAACATAAGTCTTTGTGACTTTTGATATGTGGTGATATTCTCTTTTGTTTCAAACAGGGGCCTTTTAAGTTTTCACTGACATTTCTTTTGTTTGAAATTTGAATAAATCATTTGAGAAGTGTCGCTGGGCTCAGAGACACAATGTGACACAATACAGTACATACATGAAGGATTGAGAGGCGAACGCTAATTAAAGAAGTTTTAGAAACATGCTGTAGATGACAACTACAAACTTCAAGCAAAAGGCTACTTGCCTATTTCAAGTTTGTATTAGAGCCTGTTTTCCACTGGAACTTTTGAGATAAT